>JAGDQP010003930.1:0-52351 GCA_022664845.1 Lepisma saccharinum | reverse complement strand
CCCCCGTCCGTTTCAAAAGTGCATAGAACACATTTAAGGTGATTTTTCTTGATTGGTTGTTCTGCATGAAACTTGCGTTCGTGATATGTGAAATTTTCAAGGTGATTGAATTGTTTATCCCAATTTGGGCATCGATAAGCAAATGATTTCTGGATCTTTAAAGGAGGCGCGATTTCGTTTAATTTATTCGGATGTGCTTTCGAAACGACGCCTAAGTGATTTGTTATGGTCATAATTCTTACCACACTCTGAACATACATGCTGTTTAATTTCGTTCATTTGGATCGACTTTACTCATACATCAACCCACTATAAATACAAACACAAAAACACGGCTCTACTAAATACGAACAGAAAATAAAACTCCACTAAAACATAAAACAATCAACACAACGAATGACTGTTCTCCCGCTAGAATATAGGACAAGGAGCCCTCAGCCCGCCAAGCAGTTAACCCAGAAAAATAAAAACGCAGACAGCAGTTTCTTCATGCCTAAGAGGTTAAAAAAAATGCCGGTGGTATTCAGTCTTGGTTCATTTCAAATGTATTATCAAAATACTGTATAATTAAATATCATAGGATATAGGATTCTGTTTCATTTAAATAACATTTTTTTAAAAATTCCACTCCGACGCAAGGAGAGTGTGCGCTCTCCCCCTCCTTCTCCTTGGCTTCGACGACTACACACTCGGCAAGCTTCGGTAATTTTCGCGAAGTGAGCGTGGTCGGTGCCGTAGTTCACGTCGCTGGTTAACGTCAAGTTTTACTTTTCACCAAAATTCTGCAGTGCATAGAGTCACTTTTTACTACCGGGATAACATACTCGTGGAATTGCTCAGTAATGATAACATTCTTTATTAAAGTGCCTTGAACATTAATAATCAATATAGCACTAAGTCTAATAAATGAGTTAGATAAAACTACAATACTAAAATACCATAATAATAATAATGATAGTCAGAATGAAATATCAATATTTATTGAAACAAAACATTGCTATATATAAAACTATAGTACAAAACATAGCAGAGCATCAATGAATCGGATTATTTTGGGGACCGATAGTGTGCGGAAAACTGATATTCCGGATAATCTATTATTACCTAACATCCAGCTTTAAATAAAGAAATAAAATCTACCTTCCCACCCAATCTTGCGATCCCTAATATAAGTTTTGTTTTAATAGATTTGGAGTAATAAATAGGTCTGTTAAATATTCAAAAAACATTTACTGTATTTATAAACGAAAATAAACGCGAACAAATTGCACATAGTACGTATTAAAGACATTTTAGATTGAAGAACATTCATCTATACGAGTACTGTTGAAATTGTTCAAAATAACCTATTTCTTCGTTTTTCATTTATGACTTGAACCTTTCCGTATAACCGACTATCCGGGTAACCGATGTGCTAATATATACTTCCTTTGCTTCAATTTAATTCCATTTTCTTCTTCCCAAGCTTTACAGGTGCAAAATACGTTGATAGGTGTCTTATCCACTGCCAATAACTTTATTTGGGACTTCTTGCAATGTTGCTTTGCTATTTTGTTCAGACGTTTTCCGACGCCTGAGGATTAAACCGTATGAGCGAACAGAAGTCTATTGACTTTTGTTCGGGCATGCGCTTCGATTGTATTTCCGTATCTTCTATTGAATTCCTGTGGAGATATGACAATTTAATCCTCAGGTGTCGCATTGTTGCAAATACTGTAGTGTAATACGCACACTACCTTAAAGAAGTACCGTACCTAAGAAGATTTACAACCGCGTAAACCATCACCAGTTTGATACAACGCAGTTCGAAACAGGAGACAAATTCTAACACACGAGAGGGCGCGGGGGAATATTGTGTCCACTAAACAATTTGGCTTGAAAATAATGTTGAAACAAGCAACTAAAAGCATATTGAATAAACATGTGGAGTAGTATGGTAATAATCGTGACTAACGGTGTTACCACATACACAACGAAAAGAATGGGGCACTTTATGCCCCAGCACGCCTACTCAAGGATTAAACTATTGTACATTATTTACAGAGAACGTGGTTAGTCCACACAACTCGCATCATACTGAATATAGAAGCACTTCCTGATAACCCATAATTACAGCAACTTTTTACGATGTTTGGCATTGGAAATATACAGCAAGTTTGGTATTACAAGTCTGCAAACTTACTGCAATCTTGCAGGAAAGTTGTTAGTTGACATGTGACAAAGTTGCTACAAATCAAATTTTAAGTATTTCAGTATGTCATTCTTTACGTTGTATGTCGACGGAAGTCCTGTGCCATCTAAACCACTAGAGCCGGATTTTGATAATAAGCTATATATTCAACCATATTCTACACTATTCATAGGTTCTGATATTTATTATTCTAATCAAGGTAATGATATTTCGCTTGCCGAGTATCCTAACGGTTATACTCTATTAGTGTTTGATTTAACTCCTGATTCAAGTACCAGTGTGGCATCACATACTAGTCCCCAACGACAGGGGGAGTGTTCGGTTAGAGGTACATTTTAAGCAGGCACTACCATCGCCGGCAACTACTGTTATTTACGGCGAATTTTTCTCCGAGCTGGAAATTGATTTTCAGCGAGAAATATATACTGATTAAGTAGAAAAAGAAGTATGTGAAATACTATTAAACTCCAGCAGGCATTACAGCAGAATCTGCCTGCTGATCATTTTACGGGTGTGTATGCTGAAGATCAACTACCTCGCTTTATTCATACTCTACCTGCAGCACTAATTGTTAATACCGGTCCTAGTCATAAGTCTGGTGAACATTGGGTTGCTATATATATATGTAATTCTGGCCATGGCGAGTATATGGACAGATATGATCTGCCGCCATATATTCCGTATCATATAAGGTTTCTAAAACAAAACTGTTTATTCCACACATGGAACAGTAGACGTATTCAAGATGATTTATGTCAATACTATGGACATTATTGTTTTCCATATTTAGCATGTCGTGCACTGACTATTCGCTACAGGACTTTTAAAGAAAATTTGCCAACACGAATGTTAACATTTTGGTTTATTCGTAGAAGAATGGTCCCTGGCGCGGGATTAACATCCCCGTAAATCCCATATGTTGGTCTCTGGCGCGAGATTAAGTTCTGCCTAAACCATGTGTGTAGGTCCCTGGAGCGAGATTAAGTTCTCCGTAAACCATGCGAGCGGGTTTGTGTGTGTTTGTGTTTGTGATGAATAGCCAGATGAGTTCAGTTAGCAGTATACACAAAACTTCAAATTTATGTTACAGTGTAGACTATAGTATGGTGGAAGCCCTGTGTAATTTTTGCTGTTTTTTTTTGAAAAAGTGACTGTAGTCTTTTATGTATAATGAAATGTTTGAGTATAATGAAAGGAAATAGTACTTTTTTCATAAGTTAGTTATAGAATAAAAAGTACCTAGGACAATCAATAACCCTATACCAAGTGTGAAAAAGAATTTCAATATGTGTAGCCGTTTACAAAATATACAGGGTTAAATATTTGACCTTTGACTTTGAGGTTACCATTTTTTTTGCAAATAGTATTCATCGCCCTAATTCCAAATGTGAAAACAGAATTTCAATATGTCTAGCCATTTATGAAATATACAGGATTAAATATTTGACCTTCGACCTCGAGGTCACCACTTTTTTCACATATAGTACTCAATGGCCCCATACTAAATGTGAAAACAGAATCTCAATATGTCTAGCCGTTTACGAGATATACGGGGTTAAATATTTGACCTTTGACCTTAGTACCATTTTGTTAACTTAGGCCCAGGTAGTTTTCACTTATTAGTGACCCTTGTCTATGGTTAAAAGTGCTTAGGCAACAAACTCATATTGACTACTATTGACCATTGGGTCAAATGTGGTCTATTATGTGTGTTAGGTATAGTAAATGACTTCAGAATTCTGTTGTAATCTCTAGTATGTTAAATAAGGGCTGGTTCGTAGCCTCTGTGGTGTGTTAAATAGGGGTTGGAAAAAGAGCTTCGTACCCTTTCATAGTGCTGGAGGGCGTAATGCCGTAGCCTTTCATGCACTGGTGTAATCTCTGCTATGTTAAATAGAGGTTGCGAAAATGCGTGTGTGTTAAATAATGGTTGCAAAAAAGAGGGTCCGTAATATCTGGTATGTTAAATAGGGGTTGAGAAAATATACTCGTAGAATTTTACAAAATGATGTTATTTTATAGGGTTAAAAAAAGGTCGTAAAAGAGAATAAAGAGTAACTTCATCTGGTTATAAAACGTAACTGTATCTGGTTCCAAAATTTGAGCCAAAGGTGCCTAATTTGAGACAAGGTGACCCCACCCTACTAAAAGGATATGTTAAACATGAAAAGAAAATATTTTACCTCTTTCCAAGCTCCTCCATTACCACATTTAGCTCAAAGAAACCAAAAGGTTAAGAACCTTTCAAATAGTGTAGATAGAATAAATCTGTTCGTTTGTGGTTGTGAAAAACATTGTTAGAATATGGCCCAAACTAAACTTTTTTCTCTCAAGAAAAGTTTGATTAAACGAGCTAAATTGCTAGCACTAAAAACATATATAGAGCCGAACGTGAGTAGAGCTGAGGTCCCATTATTTTCGAGTCTGACACGCTACTTATATCACTACGGCACCACTCAATTCCTCACAGCCCTATTTCGTTGCAATTATATAAAATCTAAGCTTGAAAACTTTCATAGTTAAGGAATATTATGGCCTGTCAATTACAGAATTTAGAGCATCATTTGACAATTCTGGAGTAATTTGTTGTGGTTAAGAATCTTGCTTATTTCTGAATATTTCATCTGGTTGGCACAAACGAATGAGTAACAAAAATGAATGAGCTAGGTCCAAATTTGGTTTGTTTAATGGAACAAACAAGAACATTAGTAAGCAAAGCCGATTCTAAGTTTTAAAATTTGTTTGTTACTCTGGTTATTGACGCAAGACACGGAAAATTTCCTTAATGCGATATTGGTCATTGTAAATAAACGCACAGTAGGCCTTATAGCACAGTAATATTTTATTTCTTAGCAGTTATGATGTGGAAAATTTTAAATTCTAAAAGTTTTCCTATATGAGACAAACTCTGCTTAACTTCAGCCAACAAGCGTTGGTGTCTGGTAGGTACAGTAGCGGTTTTGAGCTAGTCTTTCGTTCGCGAAGGATGGATGTCCAACGGTCTGAGTGGAGGTTTTGTGCCTTCGCTTTTTTCGTGGAGTGTGGTAGTAGTTATTGTATTTTCCTGAAACATCGACCATCGAACAACTGCAACTTAACGTTTGGGAGCAGTTGAAAATTCTTCCGCTCAATATCTCTTCGTTTGAATGTAACAATCATACTAAGAAGCTTTTTTATCAAGTTCATCAATTCAGACTTGGTTGATCAGTTATTGCGTGATAGTAATGAGATCTTAAATTACCATATGAATAACGAGGATATACAACTTCCAGTTTCAAAAGTAGTGCTAGACAAAGCAGCCATTAGTGTCTTCACTTTGCCTTCGGAAACTTTAGATACCCATGTGCAGGATTGTTTCGAACAATTTGGTGTTGTGACAATAATAGTTCGAGTGAATTAAAACCCTCGTCATTGCGGTATGCGGTTTACGGTGACAAAAGATTGGTATTCTTTTAGGAAATAAAACAATTTTGCCACGTTATGCTATAATTAAAGGCAATAGAGTACAGATCTTTATTCTTGGGCAACCGCCCAATAGTGCTCCTAAGACAGGTGTCCCTGATAGTGAGTTTGCGTCTGCCCAGGCATTATTTACGGACAATTATTTCCCAGAAGTAAGTGAAACAAATGGAGCAAATAGGAATAATAATTTCAAAGAAAAGTTAAATCTTTCTTCAGTTTTGGGAGACGCAGTTTCTTTGGACACTCCTGGTTTACCAACTTATCAAGTTGCACAACATGAAAAATCCGCAGTTTGACCTAAGTGGTATGTTTCAAAATTTGAGTCTCTTTACCAAAACTCCTCAATTATTTAATACTGCTTTCCAATTTATTCATCAACTTATTCCTACACAAGTTAATTCAAGTTAGAGAGGTTTAACAGTTTTTACTTTATATGAATTGTGTTTCAAAGAGGATAATTTGTCTCATAAGCTATTTTCGTGTCATAATGATTCACAATTGTGGGTATTTTATAAAAGAATTGTTCAGCGACTTACTCGATTGCAATATCCACTTTCTGACATTTGGACATGGATATTTGCACCGGTGTTTGCCGTTTTTCCTAAGTCTAAAAGAAGACTTCTTCTCTGGTCGGCAGTGCAATCCATTGAATATAATCTGACCGTCCACCCACAAATGTCATACGCAATGTATATTTATCACTTGCAATGTTCGTTCGCTGCTTTATCAGCTAAACACAAAGAATTTTTCAAAATTATTACAGGGTTCTTTTTTAGTGCATTGGTACTAAGTTATTTGTTGATATTTTTGATGTTATTGTTTATGTGTTCATTTTATATCTTTAGTTTATTATGAGTTACTATTTTGATATTATTGTAAATTCTTTTTTATCACAAATTTACATGTTTATCTGGTTATGTTTACTTATATTTCGCAGGCATATATTTACTTTTTTTGTATAAATTACTAGCAGATAAAAAAGTAGCAAGCTGCCAACAAGCTGACGGTACAATCATCTTTTTTTGTCTCTGACGACACTCAAATTCGTGTAAACAAATTTTTGTCTAAAGCAAAATACAATTTTATTTGGGCCCCAATTTGACCATTTTTTTAAACCAGAAACAAGGATTTTTCGCTGAGTAGATTCAAATAACAGAAGTCTTTAAATCAAAATTCTCAATTTCCAATAAAATGTTCTAAATGGTGAGATATTATTTTATGCTAAAGAATTGCAACAAAAAATGAAATCTTACCTTAAGATATTTGTTTCGATGATAACGTTACTGCTTGGTTTGTCTCTTGAGGTTTTGATTTATGTTAAACCTTCCTGATAACTAAATCTCCGAGTTTGAAATCTCCCCGAAATGTATACAACTACAAACGTGATGTTCTCGTCCTCCACGACGACACAGTTCCAGGTTATAATAAAGTGGTTTTTACTCTGTTATCTTGTTGCGTTTTTCTGTAAAACACACACACACACACACACATATATATATATATATATATATATATATATATATATATTTTGCAGGGCATGAGTATGTGGACGGCGGGTGGCAAATATTTGTTTTGTAGCACAAAAAGAACAAGGAAATTAAAAACAGCGTCTGCTAGTATAAATTACATCTACGCAAATGTTCTTCAACTTGTTTTCAGAATATTATCAAGGAAACATGCAACATTTCGTGAACTTATTTAGGTTGATATAAAATTAAAGTAATTGTTACTTTTGACAAAAAAGGCGTATTTACTGAAGCTATATTGAAAGAGTAATGTTACCGTACTTCTTTTATTGTCTTTCCTGTTCATGAATTTTCTTTAAACACTTCTTCTTTAAATGCATCCCGTTTCTTTAATGAACTGTTTGAATCCTATATACACAGAGTGCTGCACTTAAAAGTTGCCACCCCTTTTATCGCCCGACTGGCTATAAATATGATAAAATACAAAAACACGTCCAGAATTATTTTGAGGGGCAATCATTTTGAACCATAAATTGTGGCCCCCAAGGGGGCTAGGCGGAAGTCAACTTAAAAATTTCAAATCGGAAACGGGGTGAGTGATATCTCGTTTAAAAGGTCTTGACAAAAGAAATATTTTGGTGAAACTTCCAAAGCGCTATGTTGTCCGTATTGGAAATGGCGCGGGTTCAAAGATCATGTCCATAAAGTCCGTTGCCACCCCTTGTATTGCCTGTACGGCTAGAAGTATAAGAAAATGCAAAATCACGTCCAGCATTATTTTCAGGGTCTATCAGTTTGAAGTATAAAACCTGGCCTCCAAGCCCCCTTCCAACAAGGGTGTAGGCTGGGGCAACTTCAAAATTTCAAATTGGAAAGTGTGTCGAGTGATATCTCGTTTGAAAGGTTTTGACAAAATAAATATTTTGGTGAAGCTAGAAGTTGCCAACCCCTTTATCTCGTAAGAGAGTGGTTTGTTTAAAAAAAATCCCTAAACAGCTCAACTCAAGTTTCGAGGGAGGCGAGATAATTTTAAGTGTGCTTCCCCATCCTCCGCTGTCTTGTGGTAAAACCTTCTGTTTTCTAAAATGTCAACATAGGTCGAATGACATTTGATTTGAAATCTACTTCGATTCTATTTACAAAAATGGTATTCTTTTTGAATTTGACTAAATACTTTGGGAGAAATTGCATTTCGACCCTTTACTAAGTATGCATAAAAAATCTCAAAAGAAGTAATATTTTATCCTATTAAACCTTGTGAATACAATAAAATATCCATTATACCGGTAAAGTGACTTCAGTTAGTATCGTTATCATTCACTGAGGTCTAGTGGCAAAACTTTCAATTATCTTAAATAGCGATATGCGTGAAGTGACACACCGGTTTTGTTTTCGTATATTACTACAGGTTATCTAACACGCGATAGTAAAAAGGGTTTGTTTTTATTGAATATAAATCTAAAATAAAAAAAAACTTTATTTATTTGAAATCGAGAAAGTTACAAATGCTTGTGAATGCTTTGCAAGAAATGTACTTGGGCATAGTTAAATGCTAAAAATGAAACAGTGCCCAAAAGAGGAAGATGGTACGTTATTAAAGGACAAGCTATCCTGCACCAGCCTTCATACGTGTACAGTTGTAACTATCTGCTTAAGGTCATTGCTCTGCTCTTGAATCCTCTGGTTTGTATGAAACTTGACTTGTGCTAAATGAAGACAAGAATCACTTGATAAAGATAAATGAAGACAGAAATCACGTGATTAACTATTGTGTATTATACATTGAAGTTATTTTATAATAAAGGCAAATGTTGTGCCAGTAAATACAGTTTGAAACACTCCGTAAAACTCACACTTGTAACAAGAAAAGGTTTTTATTAGATGTTCGAAGTGCCCACCCTCAACTTCCGTATAGTATAGTAAAGGAGTTGCTCGAAATTATTGCAAGCGTTGTGTAGGGTTTTTGGTGTTATTTTTTCGGCATTCTTCCACTATTCTTTGCCGTAGCTCATGTAATGAATGTCGTCGTTTTGAAGCGTAGGTTTTAGACGTTAAGTGAAATTTGGCATGAAGGTTTATTGGCAAGTAAAAATTTCGCGAAAAATCTAAAATTTGCAAATTTTAGAAAATTTTAGATTATATACCCCCAAAACACCTCAATTAATATTTCATTAATTATTAATAATAATGCAAAATAAATTGTTACAATTTTAATTTAGATCAATAATGTAAATAGAAAATAGTTTAGAATTTCTAAATTCCAATTTGGATTGTTGGAAACCAGAAATATTTATATTACATGTCTGAAAGCATAATAAAAATAGTAGAATTAATAGTGGTTATAGAAGTATTGGTAATAGCAGTAGTTTTTGTACTACTACTAATAATAAAATCAACATTGATTAACAAATAAATCCTTTAGATTAACACTGTTGTTACCTACCACAAGTTTACACTTCCTGACTACATTATTAGTATACAAAGTTTATTTTCGAATTTTGATCTCCCTCTCCCCTACTAATTTAGATCAGCATAATTTTGCGGGTCTAAAGTTGTCCTTAAATATTTCTCTTTTGCAACCTATCAAACAGAACCGCCTTCTCCATTAGAAATTTTACGTTACTCCCAACTAACACCTCGGCGAGCGGGCTATAATAGCAGATTCCTTAAAATAATGAAAGCTGTTCGGTTTAGCGAGTATTCCAGTTCGGCCGCAAAGCACCGGAACGAGTTTCCGGTATAACTAAAATCTAGCCTCGATAGTACCGGCATAAATTCACTAATGTACAGACGCAATAATGCCGAAAGTGCTTTTTAGTTTGACAATAGGTTTAATCTAAAGTATTGGTAGCATCATTATATTGTATTCAGAGTCTAGAATACAAATTTATCTTCTAAATATTAACTCTCTACTAAGGACCATTCTTAAGTATAAATTCCAAGTTCAGCACTGGTTGCAACCATTCGGAATACAAAGGGTGGCAAAGGATTTTATGGACCTTTAAATCCCCGCCATTATGGATAGGGACAACATAGCGACTTGAAAGTTTCACACCTAAAATTATCACAATATTTTGTCCCCCTCGAAACTAGATTTGATGTGTTTCGGTAATTTTCAAACAAACTTTTACTTGTTTAATAAAAGGGTGGCAACTTTTAGTTTCACCAAAATATTTCAATTAACTTACAAAACCTTCAAGACCTTACAAAAGATATATCACTCTACACCCTTTCCAATTTGAAATTTTGAAGTTGCCCCCGCCTACCCACACTTGGGGGGCTTGGGGGCCAAGTTTTATAGCTCAAATTGATAGACTCTCAAAATAATACTGGACGTGTTTTTGCATTTTCTCATATTTGTAGCCATTCATACGATACAAAGGTTGGCAAAGGACTTTATTGACATGAATTTTAACCTACCGCCATTTTGGATAGCGACAACATAGTGACATGAAAGTTTCACCAAAATATTTCTTTTGTTAAGACTTTTCAAACGTGATATCACTCGACACCCTTTGCAATTTGACATTTTAAAGTTGCGACCCACCTACCCACCTGGAGGTGGGGGGTTTGGTGACCAAGCTTTAAAGCTTAAAATGATAGCCCTCCAAAATAGGGCTTGACGTGTTTTTGCATTTTCTCATATTTGTAGCCGTTCGGACGATACAAGGGGTGGCAAAGGACTTTATGGATATGACTTTTGAACCCCCCGCCATTTTGGATAGGGACAACATAGCGACTTGAAAATTTCCCCAATATATTTCTTTTGTCAATACCTTTCAAATGGGATATCACTCACCCCCTTTCCGATTTGAAAATTTTAAGTTGCCCTCCGCCTACCCCCCTTGGGGGCCAAGTTTTATAGCTCAAAATGATAGCCCCTCAAAATAATGCTGGACGTATTTTTGCATTTTCTCATATTTGTAGTCGTTCGGACGGTACAATGGGTGGCAACTTTTATTTGCACAACCTTATATGTGTTACATTCGGAGCGGTAGCGTTGATTTTCTCAGAGTCCATTGAACATAATGGAAGTTCTTTGAAGCAATATAATTGGGTTGGAAACTACTTTGTCATATACGATTTCTTTCTTTAGGTACCTTCGAATCATAGATTTGCCTCCAGAAAGAACAATAATCATCAACTTTATTTACCAAGGGGCCATACCTACGTTGATAGAGGCTTTGTATTCGGGAGTTCCTGGGTTCTATCCCATCGGCCGACCATCCTGACTAAGAATTGACTGAGGTTTTTCCTTTCACGCCAAGCCAATTCCGAGATGGCACCTACAAACTACGCACTTGCGAACTTTCTTCTAACATCTTCTGCCTCATCCGATCCCGGACTAAGCCTTACATGCCCAAATATTAACTAATTTGTTTTCAAAAAATAATTTATTTAACTTATATTTACGGTTGAGTTATGGCATAAGATCGTCGCATGTGTGAGAGATTGCTTTCCTCGACGACCGACCCTTTGTATAGATTGCAAGGGCCTTCGTACAGGCAGCAAACTCGCAGTCTTCTGATAAAATCGACAAAAAGCTCAGTTGGTATGGCCAGCACCGTGGTTGGAATCTGAGTTCCTCCCCAGTGCCGATTCGAGTCCTCGACTTTAACCACTAAGCTAAGGAGCTGAGTTCATCACCATGAAGCTCATTAGTATTATTATAGATTCAGGTTTAACAACTCTATGCACTCCTATAAAATGCTTGCTATGTAGCTAAAAGCATTTGGTGATACTTTTAATTGTTAAATTCTGCCTTTCATAATCTTGCAATATTTCAATGACTTCTTCCTATTTCTGAAAGTCTTGGAAAATGATACTTCTTTTTTCATTTCGTCCTTCAGATCCTTAAGAGATGGTTTTACTATATAAATGGGTGATAGTTTACAAGTTTCCCCACATAGGGGTTATGGCAGCAAGCTTGACTCGGACAGGAACCAGGCCAGTTATAACAACCAACTACAAGTATGTTAAAATAAGTCACTTATGTTGTTCCATTAAGTTTATTTCATGCTTTTATGATACTTGTTACATAATTTCAAGTTTGATAAACTCAAAGCAAGTGACTTACAACCTTGATACAAGGTAGAATGCTATCTGGGTAGGTTTAACCAAGTTTCCGAATAATAGTTACAACTTCAGATCCATAACAGAGAGCAGCAAATAAGATACATAAGTACCCTGTAAAATGTCAACAAACTAATGAGGCAAGAGCTAGGGGTTCGAGACTCGTTACTCAAATTGGAAAGTATTTTCATCGTGACAACAAAATATGTTGGAATAGCCTGAGTACAAAGATAAAAAACTGAACCAAAAACAAATATAGAATATTGACAAACCAGTTCAGAGGAATACATGTCAATGAAACCAACACTTGGGGATATTTACGAAATTTCTACTGCCCAAAGAAGACTCCCTTCACATGGATTATCCAAGGACCACGAACCTTACTATGTGCACTTTGTAATGTCCAAGCTTCTACACAGCAAAGTAGGTACACTCAACTAGCAAACGAGGGGCCCGCGGCACCCTGTTGCAAAAAAGGGGCTTACCCAAACTCAACGTGGTCAAACCTACTTGGAGACAGGACAACATTACGCCACAGGAGAGGGCACATAACGAAAAACCGCTAACGGACCTGGAGACATGGAGGGTACCTACTCATCAGCACCCTGCTTCAGCCACATCGAAGAGAGAATACACTCTAGTCTAGACCCGAACCATGCATAGAAGAAGTGCGAAGAATGCAGAAAGTTGGCAAAAGACAGAAAGCAAAACACGCAGGGAAAGCCCCGACAAGAAAGAGGGTCGCAGGTGAGAACATCTCGTAGGAAAGAAAAACACTAAACACTATTTTAGCAACCCAGCGCTACTAGGCACTTAAAATAGAACAAGGCTCAACACAGCTGAGCATAAGTTAACTTGGCACACGAAAATTTACATAATCTCAATCAGTTTGACTATTCCCTAAGGTTACTGGAAAGTAGTATCAAAACATTTAACTTTATCATCATCTGTATTCACTTTCTCACATATACATAAATATTCACATTTCCGCGAACTGGAATTGTGAAAGGTTGCGAACCTTTTTCAGTTATACCACAGTAATATTAATCTAGCTACTTCATAATAAAACCTCAGACACAGGAATTAATTGGTAAGATCATAATTTATTTTACTTGAAAAATAACAAAAGCATGGCAAAAGACTGTTTGCTAAGTTCTTGGAAAAAAAAAACTGAAGATAATCTTCTAAACATCAAACGAGTTTCAACGATGAAGTTATTACACATATCGAAACGGTAAATTATTACAAAAGCTCTGTGGTACAGAGACAAGATTTCGCACACTTGATTTCCAAAAAGATTAGATTGTTTTAAACATGTTAAACATACTATACTTTAGCCCAGTTAAAGAACTTCTACAATTACAGGAAAAATAATACTTCTTTCAACGAAAAGATTTTTGTCTTACACGCAACGCAGCTACTGGGCATTAATTTACAATTAATGTGGTAAGGTTGAAGATTTGCCGAGAAACACCCGGAGAACGTGTGCTCCTTATGTATTTTGACTTCCTGAGTCGATTTATGGAACTCTCAACCGGCGCAAGTGCACCGTTCTCGAGATGGCTCCCACGTCGCAAATATTACTTTTTCGGACTCACCCGGAAAACGTGTGTTCCTTATGTATTTTGACCTCCTGAGTCGATTTATGGCACTCTCAACCGGGGCAAATACACCGTTCCCGAGATATGGCACCCACTTCGCACTATTTACTTTTTCGGACTCACCCAGAAACACCCGGAAAACGTGTGTTCCTTATGTATTTTGACCTCCTGAGTCGATTTATAGCACTCTCAACCGGCGCAAGTACACCGTTCCCGAGATATGGCACCCACGTCGCAAATATTACTTTTTCGGACTCACCCGGAAAACGTGTGTTGCTTATGTATTTTGGCCCCCTGAGTCGATTTATGGCACTCTCAACCGGCGCAAGTGCTCCGTTCCCGAGATATGGCACCCACGTCGCAAATGTTACTTTTCCGGACTAACCCAGAAACACCCGGAAAACGTGTGTTCCTTGTATATTTTGACCTCCTGAGTCGATTTATGGCACTCTCAACCGGCGCAAGTGCTCCGTTCCCGAGATATGGCACAGACTTCGCTTCCTCTTCGTCCGTAAGTTATTTTCACTAGTACCTGATATATATCTACTTTTACCTTAAAGTAAGTAAGCACTCTTTGGTAGTACTTATATTAAACAGTGTGTTTACTTAGCAAAGTACTCAAGTGCTCTATGAACATAGAGGGTTACAGTAGCAGAAATGAACCATGCGCCAGTGGTTTCCTGATAAGGGAAACAAATTGTAATAATAAAGTTTATTTGGGTACAGTAGTAAACAAAGTTCGTGTTATACCTCGGTATGGTTAAATAGTGGAGTTCCTAAACTCTTTACAATCAGTACATGAACTACCCCCAATCATATAAAATGTGTAAAGTCTTACGTTACAGTTTACATCAGTACATACCGGTATTGTGCATTTCACCTCATTGGAAATAAGGTGAAATGTACAATATTTTTCATTTTTTTTACTTTCTTCATTTGAACCTTATATATGGAGAACAGTAAACTGCACTCATAAATTCTGCCGAGAGTGAAAGTATCCCCTTGAGTATGTCTTCTTGAATATTACTTGTGCATAAACTATCGGGTAAAGATTCAGAAATTTACTAGTGTAATAATGGTTAATTATAACTCTTGTGTCTTTTTTAAAAATTAATTTTCGTGCTATTAGATAAACGGGCCATCTGAGTTTCTACACCCTGACAGCGTTTCTGTTAGGCGACGAACGTCAACATATGTAATAAATTCATGTTTTTATACAGTGAACTATAGAAACTTGGATTTACATAGCAAATACACTAAGTTCGAGGGCTTTAAACTAACGAGAAAGACAGATCAATACAGGACACAGTTCAAGTTTAAGTTGATCGAAAATTACCGCTGAACGTACTTGGTGCATCACAATTTCCTGTTCAACGTACGTTGATCTGAGATGAAAAAGATGATCTTCGTTGGTGCACGCTACTGCTAGTGAATGGGCTAAATTACTACTGAAATAAACACACGAATTTCAATTTTGTTGGCACGTGTTGATTATGCACAATGTGCTTTCAGTAGGTGCTGATACAACACGAATATCAAGTGTTAATTTTAGTACCTTCAATATCTATTCAAAGCGGAATGCACAACAACTACTTGATCAGTGAAGACTATAAAATCTTATGAATGTTACTTTTCTAGTGCGTTACCACTTGGTACTAACCAGTTGGAACGAAAAGTATCAGTATATTTAAAAAATTTTAATATTATTATTCCCAAATAACCTATCAGAATTAATATCTGCAACAAACAAAAGCATTTCTTATATAACCATTACTACATTAAATATGATTTATTATTATCAAGTTTCTTCTTCAATATCAGTCGCAACACAGCACAAAACGCACACAAAATGCAGAATACCACACACAAACACGTTGATAATCAATACCGTTCTTCGTATATACTCTAAAATCTTTGTAGATATTGCTTACCTAATGTGCTACAAGTTTTAAGAAACAAAAAATGATTCATATAATTGCATAATAATCTTTAAAAACAAATCATGGACAGAAAATCGTATTCAGGCAGATGTACCAAATAAGGAACATGGAAAGTTTTCCAGCATCTGGAGCTGTGATTAATAGCGTAGGGAAGTTCTAATATCGGATGTGAGTTTGTATGTTTTCTCATTAAAAAGCTTTAACTGTTATTTTCTATTTTGTTCTTAAATTAACCATTCGATAGAATAGTTACCGTTAATCATACCCGCACCTCACCAACCCGCATTAACTGACAGCGTGGTGAGTCAAATGTCAGCACCTCTCCTTTCTTTACACATGATGGTACAAGTAAGAAAACAACCTCGGAGGACCTCATTGCTCGGAGGACGGAATGCTTCTGGTAACAGCAGCGGTCAGTCCTGCAGGAAGTCAGAGAGTCAAAATGCCCGGGTTTGGACTGTAGACTGCCAGGACACCGACACGGCAACTCGAACGCACCTATACGTGGCGACTCTCAACTGTCAGTCACTTGCAGGAGAGGACAAATTTGAAGAATTGCAGAATGAACTCAAGAGGATTATGTGGGACATCATAGGACTATCAGAAATGTGGAGGAAGAATGAAGAACAGTTGAAACTACCGTCGGGGCACACGTTCTACTTTAAAGGAACAGAAAATGGAAAACCGACAGGCGTTGGCTTTATAATTAATAAAGACCTGAAGTCACGGATCGCAAAAAATTGAAGGAATTTCAGATAGAATCACACGGGTAGTAATAAAGATAAACAACAGATACAGTATGGAAATTATACAAGTCTATGCTCCAACTACCTCACATTCGGAGGAGGAAATCGAAGACCTATACGAGTAGATACAGAAGATTTTGGATAGTAGCAAATCGCATTACAAAATTGCAATGGGAGACTTGAATGCGAAAGTAGGAACCAAGCAGAGCAGTGACACGAAAGTGGGGAACTTTATATTTGCCAAAGAAACGAGAGAGGAGAAAAGTTATTGGAATTCTCAGAAGCCAACAGACTGTTCATTTCCAATACATTTTTCAAGAAACCGCCCCAGAGAAAGTGGACATGGAAAAGGCCCAAATGGAACCAAAAACGAAATAGACTACGTTCTATCGAATAACAGGGCAATTCTGCAATACGTGTCTGTTTGAACAGTTTCAAAATCTCGAGTGATCATAGGATGGTGAGGTGTAAGCTGAAACTAAGTACTAGACTTAAGAGAAAGAGGCTTATCAGAGGAAAACCGCCAGTTCAAAATCTGGAAAATCTGGAGAAACACAGAGAGATATTCGAGATATAACTAAGCAACAGATTTAGCGCCTTAGAAGAGTTAGAGGATGAAGAAAACAGATATAGCAGAAATAAAATACTGACCGAGATAATAAGAGAGACTGCCAAGGAAATAGGAAACACCAGAAAGAAAAGAGAGAACAAAACCTCAGAAGAAACTAAACTCTTGATGAAGAAAAGAAGGGAAATGAAAGAAGAGGAAAATTACATAAAAAGGATTGAATACATAGAACTAAAAAAACTGTAAGGAAGAAAATAAGAGATAATGTACGAAGATATAACGAAAATCTTGTTAGAAATACAATCGAGGAGAACAAGAGCCTGAAGAAAACCAAACAGCAGCTCATGATAGGGAAAAAGCAAATAATTGCAGTTAAGAGACCAGACGGGACCGTAACACTAAATAAGTAAGAAATTATAAACAAATTTGAAAATTTCTACAGAGAATTGTACTACTCCGAAGAAGTGCTAGGAAATGAAGACTCAGAAGAAAATGATGTAGATGTCCCAGATGTAATGAAAGAAGTGGATAAAGTACTTCGAGGGATGAAGAACGGAAAATCGCTAGGAGAAGATGGACTCATAGCAAAGATGTTTAAATGGGGAGGTGAAAATATGAAAGAGGAAATTGCGAAATTATTCTCAATGTGCCTGAGTAAGAGAGAAATACCAGAATTTGGAATAATGCTCTTATAATTTTGTTGTACAAGAAAGGGGACAAAGAACGCGTCGAAAACTACAGACCAATTAGTTTACTGTCAGTTCTATACAAAATGTTCACCAAAGTTATTTTGAATCTTATTGAACGGGGCTTGGATTTTAACCAGGGAAGGGAACAAGCCAGATTTCGTAGTGGATTTAGCGCAACGGACCACATACAAACATTGAATGAAGTTATGTTAAGGGCTAATGAATATGAACTTCCACTATGTTCGGGATACATAGATTTCGAAAAAGCATTCGATTTGGTCTCCTTGTCAGCAGTACTTAAATCACTTGAACATCAAGGCATCGAAAATGCGTACATCAAGCTACTGCGAAACATTTATGATACATCTGTCATTAGACTACATCAAGAAAGTGAAAAATTTAAAGTTGGAAAGGGGTAAGGCAAGGAGATTCAATTTCCCCAAATCTGTTTTCTGCGATCCTGGAGAGAGTATTCCAAAATTTAAACTGGGATGAAGTTGGAATTAAAATTAATGGTGAATATCTTCATCACCTACGGTTCGCTGATTATATAGTCCTTTTTGCTTCAAATGCGGAAGAACTACAAACCAGAATGGAAGAACTGAATAATGAGAGTTCGAAAATAGGCCTTAAAATGAATTTAAGTAAAACAAAGGTCATATACAATCAACATGCTGCAAAAAGGGAAATAAAGATTAGCGGAGAGACAATAGGCATAGTTGATGAGTATGTTTACCTAGGCCAGTTCAAAACATCGAATACCAAGTTGACTGATGAAATAAATAGATGATTGAAAATGGCGTGCATTTCGTTTATTTTCAAAAGCAAACTACCAATGTGTCTGAAGCGTAAAGTTTATAATCAATGTGTCTTACCTGTAATGGTGTACGGCTGTGAAACTTGGACATTGAATGCGCAAACGACTCAAAGATTGAGAGTCACACAAAGAGTAATGGAGATATGCATGCTAGGAATAACCAGGAGGGACAGGAAGACAAATGAATGGATTCGCGCACGAACAAAGATAGAGGATGTAATCAAGACTACGAAGAAGATAAAGTGGAAATGGACCGGTCACATAGCTAGACGAACAGATCGAAGGTGGACGACAAATGTAGTACATTAGATTCCTAAAGAAAAGAAACGACCGAGACGACGTCCAAATGTAAGATGGATAGATGAAATCAGTCGTTTTTCAGGAGTTACATGGATGAGGATAGCAGCAGACCGAGATATGTGGAAAGAAAAGGCGGAGGCCTTCATCCAGTAGTGGATAGAAAAGGGCTGAATATGATATATATATATATATATATATATATATATATATAGATAGATAGATAGATAGATAGATAGATAGATAGATAGATAGATAGATATAGATATATAAACCTCACTTTTCTAACTTAACCTAATGTAACTTTAGTTGTAAACGTAAAAGTGAAATAGAAGTAAAAAAGGAAAGTAAATCCATACGTATATGTACTAATATAAGCAAAAGAAATAAAATGTTGCCAACCTATTTCATATGTTTCTTTAAAAAAATCCGTTACTTTACATATACCATAAAAAACTTGACATCAATATTATATGACAAAAAGCAATATACTGTGGGTCTTAATGTCTCAGGAACATCGTTGCCAGTGTTGCAGCCCCCTGCTCAAAAATAGATCTAATGAACCAAAAGTGTAAAGACGTTCCTGAGGTGTCGTTGGAAAGGTCGTGGCTAGACTAGCTCATAGCTGTCCGAATAGTCTTGATTGGTGCAGTAGTTCAGTGTTTCCAACACGTTTTAAAATAATAGATTATTCAGATTGCTTCCATAGCTGTACCAAACTTGATATGAACATTATTCAACAACATAGAAAAGTACTGTGTGGTTTCTTGTACCTAAGCACTGCAGTTGTCAGTGTTGCCAGCCAATTTTTATAAAAAATCATGCTTGCGTGGCCAACATTCTATAAATGGATCGGGGTAATTGCGATTGTTAGTAGAATGGCAGTTCTAACTTTTTTCTTCGAATTTTGACATTTGCTACGAATCAATCTGTTAAAATGAATTATCATTCATTTCATTGTATTTACGTTTGTTTTTATTGAATGTTACTCATAGTTTTTCTGCAGTTGTTTTAAGATTTCTTATGAGTTTATTTCCTTTGCAGCTATGGATATCACGCTAAGTCAAATATTTTCATCGTCACTAACTTTCTTCAGTTTTATGCAATTGTTTATTGGAGAAGATTGGTGCATAAAAATTGCAGAAACTTTACATTTAATTCCCCGTAAAGAAGGCATTTACAGTTGTACAAAATGTAAGAAGGAAATTAGTTATGAAGAAAATCTCAGGTGTAAACATGAAGCCACGTTTATATAATACGAGGGAAATAGTTTTATTATTATACAAAACAAAGCCTGAGCCAATTCAGATAAGTCAAATATAAAGCAGCTCGCATTTGTTTCATTCGACAACACAATAGAGAAATACATTACTGAAGGTGTAGTTGCACCAGCAGTTTATCAGTTGTAACTCTGAACTACGATTGTTCCAGTGTAGGTTTAACGTGGATTGTTCTTTGGACGAATAAAGAATAAAATGATTAATGCTGTACCTTCTACTAGACACGCATTTATCTCTTGTGTTAGTTGTAACTCAGTCTTCTTACTGTGCTCTCTGGTCTCTTCTAGATCCACTTTACACGCTTTACGTGACTGGGGGCAGTTCATGTGCTGATTGCACAGAGTTTAGGAACTACGCTATTTAACCTTACCGAGGTATAAAACGTACTTTGTTTACTACTGTACCCCAAATAAACTTTATTATTACAATTTGTTTCCCTTATCAGGAGACCACTGGCACATGGTTCATTTCTGCTACGGTAACCCTGTATGTTCATAGAGTACTTGAGTACTTTGCTAAGTAAACACACTGTTTAATGTATGTACTACCAAAGAGTGCTTACTTACTTTAAGGTAAAAGTAGATATATATCAGGTACGAGTGATCTCGGGAACGGTGCACTTGCGCCGGTTGAGAGTGCCATAAATCGACTCAGGAGGTCAAAATACATAAGGAACACATGTTTTCCGGGTGTTTCTGGGTGAGTCCGAAAAAGTAATATTTGTGACGTGGGTGCCATATCTCGGGAACTGTGTACTTGCGCCGGTTGAGAGTGCCATAAATCGACTCAGGTCAAATTACATAAGGAACACACGTTTTCCGGGTGTTTCTGGGTGAGTCCGAAAAAGTAATATTTGCGACGTGGGAGCCATATCTCGAGAACGGTGCACTTGCGCCGGTTGAGAGTGCTATAAATCGACTAAGGAGGTCAAATTACATAAGGAACACACGGTTTCCGGGTGTTTCTAGTGAGTCCTCAAATCTTCAACCTTAACATTAATGTTGCAAAGAAATTGACATCAAACAAATTTATATGTAATTTTACATTCCAGAACCTTACATAGCCTAACCTCCGCTCTGATCATTCATATGTAGTAACTATAATCGGGTTAACTAAGAATTTGCAATACAAATTTATATGGGCGAAAATTGCTTACGGTTAGCAAACGTAACGACGAAGATTTGAACTTTTTTAGCTATCGAAACAAACATTACGGATCTTTAAAATCTTACGTTTGACACATCTATATATCGTAGTAATTTCAAGTTATTTAAAACATACCAGCAATGATAAGGTAAAACAAAATGCTTAGTGGAAATATAGCATGCATTCAAAGAGTGGCACTGACTGAAGTGCAAGGTAAATATTCTACGTACACAAACCATATTTACTGTGCTGAATTTTCATGCCCTAAACATATATGTGAAGAGACTTGAATTTGGTGAGAGAAAGAGGAATTTCGAAAAGGTTGAACATACATTACCTGCCAGGAAAATCAACCCCCGCTGCCCGTCAAATTTAAGCAGACATGACAATTTCACACATACTTCCGCAAACAAAAATAAAAGCCACCATCATACTAATAAATTCACTAAAACACTATTCACACACACGCAGAAGAAAGGGGTTAGAACCATAAATGAAAATGTATATTTATTTAAACAGAACTAGGAAAAAGCACTGTACACAAATCACTATAGATCACTCCACACATTGACGAAAATTCCACCACAAACCACAACTGAGATGCTCCTTCAAATCCACCTCCAGTTTGTACCAATAAGGACGACGAGAGACGCCAATTTCAGCAATTGATAAACAGCTCCCCCTTACGAAAACTGGTGGAAACCTCATTCCAAAGGTTATGGAAATTTACAAGTTGGGATCGCTATTTGAATTCATATACTTTTTAATTTAATTTGCTGCCTTTTTACTTTAATTCAAATGCTTTCTTTAGCAGCGCGATCCTAAGTAGCTTCTACTGCAAGAAGACATGTTTTTCTACTACTGAAAATTTATCCAATTAGAGAAGAGAATGAAAATTGACAACCGGGAGAGGAAGGGAGCGTGGCTCAGCTGGCTAGATAACTATAAAAATAAATCAACAATCAGATCCTTTTTACTGTTTACGAAGATTTTTAACGAAAGAAAAATAAAATAGGCAAAGAAAATATCAAGTAATAAATGAAAAAATACAATAAGATAAAATCTTCCCGCCAAATAACAATCAAAAGATGTCCTGTGTGGTGTAATAGATTAAATTGGTATCTATAATGTAAATATGTGTGGGTGAGCCCTAATGAATGTTTTTAGGGGATTATATATGTTTATAATTAATTCATACATGTAGTGTTAATATTAAGTTACCGAAATTGTAATTTCCATGTAGACAAACGCAAAATACTGATTTATTCGTTTGTAAAACGAAAGGAGGTGGAACATGTGGTTTCCCTTCTCACTTTATTACGTTTTATACACCACACATATTATTCAGTCGCGTATCGTTCTTTGTTAGAAGCGTGAGATACTTCGTCGTTTCTCAGTATTTTTGAGTATGTTGCAACTTTGCTACTTAACTTACTACGTGTGAGTTCTTGCAATGCTTGGGAAAGGTTCGTCGTTACTTGTGTGAATCATACAAAACTTGTCTATCAAAGTCTATTTCTCCTTTGTTGTATTTACCATATTAGGTATGTTCGTAGAATGATGCTGCCCACTGAGGGTATCCTACGTTTTTAAATTTATGTTCTTTAAGTTGTTTCAATATGTGTTATTTAGCACATACTAAACCTTGTTGATATGACAGAAAAGTAACAAAGATTCGAGAACCTTTTGCGTATATCTTCTTTTTGCTCAGTCGAGAACGACACACAAGTGAGTCGAAGCTTTGAATCCGCGAGAGTAACCACGTGCAAGTCCTGTTCATCTGAGGAACCTTTGTTAATATTGAGAACGATAGGAAACTCGAAGTTTCTAAGACACTTAACTAATCTGTCTTAAAGAAACCGGCAGTAAATGTTATTGTAAATCGTTCGAACAGTGTCTGAGCTCCTTAATCAGTTCATTAGTGGTTTTACACAAGTGACCCGGCATTTAGGATATCAGTTTCTGTTATATCATAAAGGTGACTATGGCTGGGAATTGGAACGTAATCGCTAACCTAAGGTCTATGTCACCAAGATCTAGTGACTATCTTATAGCTAAGGTTAAAAACTTCATAATAGATGGTTAATATAAGTCGTGTAAATCATAATGATAGAAAATCGATTATAATGGCCCGCCTTCTTTGATATGTCGACAAATAAACTCTTTGATGAAAGCCGAAGACGAGAAATATTGTCGAGAAAATACGAACATAAAAAAGAAGATAATACAAAAAGGGAGAGAGGGTGAGATATGTAGCGACCAGCCGAAATTGGGTCGTTACAACCTCAGGAAAAGACCAAAATCCTTGTGACCGCACTTGAGGCGAATTTTGTTAAAAAAATAAAAATAAAAAAACCAGTAAGACTCGAATGTCAGATAACATGTTAAACTTACAGTGGAAGAACTAAATTAGGAACTTCAAGAGACATACAACAGCAAATTCTGCAGTTACCTAAGGAGTTAAAGCTTCAGGTTTAAAAAAAGACCAAAATTGTTGGTTTACGTATCTCTTACCTGATTAACGTCATTTTACCCCAACATCTTCAAATATGCAAAGAGGTGCCCATGATCACAATGATTACACGCAAAGATGTGCCCATAGTTCTTAGATGGATGACTAAGTTCAATTTCAAGATTTATGAAAAGTGGTGTTCTGCAAGCATTTGTGCTATCCTTTCTCTTGTATTTGTAACATGCTGCAGGTGTGCTAATTCTAAACCACTACTCGACAAACAGTTATACTAATGATATTCCTTCTTTCGGGTTATCACATAAGTAATGTGTTATGTGCGATGACGGTAGGAATGAAGCCATCTGACGAACGAATGGTGAAGTAGATGGCACGTGCTATAGCTGAGTCATAGAGCTGATTGTGCAGCAGAGTGTAGAAGGAGAACGGTCTACTCCACTTTTGGAAGTGTGGTTTGATCACGGCAGTGTCGGAGGACCACATACGGAATGTCATACTGTATGCATTTTCACCAGGGACATCCAGCCAGATCAGTAGCACGAAACATCAATGCCATATATGATCAGAATACTCTGAATGTGCCAAATTGTCAGAGGTGGTTCCAGAGGTTTCGGTCTGGGGACACCAGCCAAAGCAGCTTGAACGCCTACGGACTGCATTGTTGGAGAAACGTCATGCTCTGGTTAATGCAAGGGTGCGCTCATTCACGGTGATAACGCGGGTCCACGCACAATAAGAAGTACCTATGCTAAGATCGAGGAATGTCGCCGGGAGAAATGTTCACCAGATCTTGCATCAACCTGCAAAACCACCTTTGTGGGAAAACACTGCAAAATGAGGATGGCGTGCGATAACAGTAACTCAGTTCTCTGCCTTCAAAACAGATGACTTCTTTCAAAATGAGAATTATGTGCGACGAACATTAACCCAGTTCTTTGTCTTCAAAGCTGATGGCTTCTTTCAGCAGGGTATTCAACAACTGGTTAACAGGTGGCAGAGTGTTGTGGAGTACGATGTAGAATGTTTTGCTCACTAACGATAGTGTTCCAGGTAAGTTATCGTTCTTTTCCTCACTGTGCTAAAATACGACAAAAATACTTATGGGACAAGCTGATAGATGTTTGGGGTACAACTTCGATTGTGATTGCTTAACCGATACGTCTTACGATATTATTAATTGAGATATTATCTCACTTTTGACTATGTCTCGATCAGGTAGATCCGAAACTACACATACTCTGAATTTTTACTAAAATAACTTTCTTTTTTGTTTTAATGTTCCGTACATAGTGGTATACTTTACACACTCTATTTTTCTAACACCCAGTATGTTGATAACTAATAACTTATGAACAATACTCTCGTCGATAGCGACTACAAATACATGCAGAATAGAACACTTCAGTGATTTACACTACAATAAGAAACTAATGATATCTGACACAAACCTTGCAGCCACCAGCGTCGCCCAGAGACTGACTTTCGAAGTAACAGAACATAAAATGAACATGGTGGATGTAAATAATGCATTTTTACGTCCTCTTCAGATTCATTTCCCTTTGTCATAATATAAAATAATGTTCATTACAACACACTCTCCTGACAACATGCTATATATACACAAACACGAAAGCAAGAAACTGTTTAAACAAATACTGGTCGCGTAATCACAGGCTATAACAAGCATGCATACAACATTCAGCTTCTAGAAGGTGGGAATCGATTTGCCACGAGGGAACATTCTTGTTATATGCATGGAAAGTTTAGGGGATGTTAGTAAGATGTTAACACAAACCGAAACACCCGAGTTATGTAGGAACATTTATCGTTCACCCCAGCTATATTGATTAGTAGGATTAGATTCTTTATCAACTGTCAATGAAATTTCTTTACTTGTAGAAACTTTTACATAGAAAACAAGAACATTGTAGAAGTAAATATTTAGGTTTTCTGTCCTTAACAAACAACTATCAAATCAGGGAAGTGAGCAAAAACTCGAATCTAAACATTTTCAAATTACCATAACCAGGACAGAATATAACGAAATAGAACAGAACTTTGTACGTTCTCAAACTACAACAGTGGATATAAGTTGTTCTCGTCTTCTGGTAAAAAGGTTTTGGTAATAAATATATTTCCTGTTTTGAATTTGAATTTATTTACGGCCTTTAGGTAAGCTTGGTTCAAGTTGGGATAGGGTAAAGAAAGGACTATTGGCAGGAAGTCTAGTTTAAAGCTACGATCTCAGTAGTTACCTGTATGACTGAGATATAGAGTTGTGAATGGAACATATTTCGAGCACTCGAAACACAAAAATTATTTTTCGAGAAAGCAGAAAGTGATCGTACAAAACTGCTCGAATATTTTTGCTCGAATTCCTGGGTCACGATTCAGAATTCCTGAAAACAGGATCGAGCGCTCGAAATTCCTGACATGTCTCTCGTTTGCTTATCTTGGTAAAGGAACCAACAAACGATGATGCCAACTTTGATGCTACTCTGCTCATAATATAATATCGACTTAAAAGCTTTGATACAATAGCTAACTAATTAAGTACCAAACGAAAGGTGTAGTTATAAAATCGTGATCCTTTAAGTACTGGAATACTAACATAAGATTTCTGGGGGTTCCAAAGGTCGATGAGTACGATACCGAGGCCAAAAATTTTGCATTTTGAAATTTAACATGGTGACATCACTAAATGTCATTCTTGTTAAAAGACATATGAATTTTGTTGAATTCCACACTTGGGGGTTCAAAAACAGTCTTAATTTTGATTTCGAGGCTAAAAATGTTGTGTTTGTTTTAAATTTAAAATGGCGGCGGCACGAAATGATATAATAGTTAGTAATCAGGAGATTATTGTGAAATTTAACGTTTGGAGGTTTCCAACTGACATTGGGTTGGATTTGGAGGGAGAAAATAATACATTTTGAAATCCAAGATATTGTTTTTAGCTCCACCCTCGAATACATTGGTCGAAATTTGGCTTCGGACATAGTCTAATCCTCACTTGCACATCAGTTTTGCCCGATATCACCAATGCAAGATTATTTATTTCGGTCGAAGTTGTTATCCAATATCGAATAACAAACACTTTTCCCTATACTGTCGAAATTAAATGCCGATTGATATCGATATTGGTTGCTGTAAGAAAGCACAATATTTTGCGTAGAGCAATTTGCTATTTTAATAAACGGTGTTACAGATAGTTTTACACTAGTTTTAAAAAAAGACGTAACCTTTATTACATCCTATATTTTATTCAATTACGCGATTATTTTCTCGTTTTGATTTATAGTTGAAAATTTTCCCACTTGTCTTCGGCTGGATTCGAACTTGAAACCTTGTGATTTGTTGTCCGTAGATTTCCCCACTCTGCTACACGGCCATCCTTTATTAGTAATACGTCAAATATGTACTTTAGCAACTAGATATACAATGTAGTAATGTAGACACTATTTTCATTACAGAAAGACTTTAAGTAAGGTGCATGTAGAAGTTTCATGCATGTTATTTCTTAATTACATAAATATTCTCGAACACATAAGACGATATTCGAAAAGATATCGGCGAGTGTCGATCGGTATCGCGCAATGACCTCTTCAAACAGAAATATTAGCTTAAACTAAACATATTAATCTGCGATTCTTTTTTGCACTTTTCTGGATGAAGTAGAAAACGTTTCGCATGCTTCAAGAATAGGTTTGAATGTCGAAATATCGTATCACGTCAATGTCAGAACATCCAACCATGACCGATCACCCCGTTATTGGTCAAAGATTGTCATTCTCGTTGTGATACATCGGCTATCTTTCCCTGGTCACATTAGGAAGCTGTGCAAAGTTGTGTTCATGTAAATTGAACAGTATACTTTGCGTTATTTTGTTCCAATCCCCGTATATACATATAGGTCAATATTTTGTTATCGCACAGTATGTGTTCTTTCTCTGGTCAAATTAGGAGGTTGTACAACGTTTGGTTGAAATAAAATTGAAAAGTGTGATTAAACCAACACCTGTACATATTTTTAGTATCAGAAATGTATATGGTCTTTCCCTGGTCAAGATTCAATACCATTTCTTTTGTATACTTTATTCTTCAAGTTCCAGTACCGAATTTTATTCTACGTTTTCTGTACTTTTCTTGTCTTTTATATCTCTTACTGGTGTTCTGATTACTTGTTCTCAATTTATGTTTCTTCTTACGCGATACGATATTTTTCACTTACCCGAAGAAATATAATAAATTAATACTTCCGTAATGTTATATATTTTAAACATTTTTTTTTAAATTATTTCCAAGCTAGGATAATGTTCCCTAAACACCACACATAGATCTTGTATGTTGATTGAATTCAAAAATTACTTTTTACCTTTAAAACAAACACTTACTTGAAAATCTTCCTGTTTAGTCTCCAAAACGGAAGAAATCTTAAAGTTCGTTACACATTATAAATACTGTCAAGGAAATATATTCTTCAAATGATGCATGTATTGAAAGGGTCACTAGAAAACTATTACCTGGAAAGCAGCCCTTGAGTAACTGAACTTAATTGTTTATTGGGACAGTTTCCATGGCAAATATCAGCAATTATTTGTATAGTAGTAAGCAATTATTTGTTGTGTGATATTTGTTTACCTAAAATAATATTAGATTACTTCCATAACCTAATAGATTATTAATGGCAGCGTGCAGTGATAGTTGACATAATATTGATATTACCAGTTGCGTGATATTTTTCTGAGGTATTGGGCAACTTTGTTTTTATTTATGTACATGACGGACAATTGAGTTTTTCCTTTAACTGCTAATGTTTTGTCCCCAAATACCTATTTATGATTTTCAAATACACATATTCACAAGTGTGAGAGAGATTACTCACAAATGTTTACTACCTCCATTGAAACTTTATCTGGTAGTACGGTCTTTACAGCGTTTTACAAGAAATGTTCCCCAGGTGGTATAAACAGATCATCACAATATTCGTTATACATTTAAAGGTTTTCTTATTGAATTTTAATTTTATTTATGATTTTCAGGCATTTAAGGCTCAGGCCGGGATAGAGATGGAAAAGGCGTCGACCAGGGCCTAAGTTGAAGGTACCAATCCAGAATTTGCCTGGTGTGACTGAGGAAAATCCGGAAAGTCCTCAATCAGAATGGTTGGTCGGTGGGATTGAAATCCCACGATCTCTCGAATGCTAAGCCAATGCCCTACCACTAAGCCACTGTATCATATTTAAGGGGGGAAAGGATTATCAATCCAAGTGGGCGGGGTTTAATCTTGTGCCAAACTATCACATAAGGTGCAGCCATAGTTGGATGTCCTTTGGTCAAAACTTTGGCAACACGGTCAGGCAGCAGCACTGTTGAGAAACTGTGTGTTTAGCTGCTTGGTTTATCTTTTGGAAGCACCATTCTTCAACATTCGACCAATTATACATTATAGATTGTTGATCCGTTGAAAGGAAAAAACAAAACAGGTCATCAAATGACCAGACAAGACGACTTCAATAAATTCTTACTATTTGTTAAAGAAAAGCTGTTCCTAAATATAGCGCACGAAATACCTTACTTTAGGTTCAAATAGTTTGACGAATACAAGTGATAATATTTATTTCATTACCTACATAACTAGAATTAGTACAAAAAATACATTACATCTACCATCGTGGAACGGGATCTATTCCGACCATATGCCATGAAACATATACTCCAAAACCGTCAGCTCAAGGACAGACGTCAACATGGACTTCACATTCAATACGTTAACCGTGCCATGTTGCTCTGTTAACAAATAGAGAACCACCATTAGAGATAGACTGGTGTCCCAATTTCTTCATATGTAAACCATGTCAAAAACACAACGATAACAAACCAACAAAACCCCCCAAAAGATAGACTACATAAAAGAATCATGTTTGGAGTAATCAATCATCTTATTCAAAGTTTGCGCGGAGCTCTGTACCCTAGCACTACGCGTATTAACTTTTAATGAAAATTGTAACCGTATTTGGGTATCCTAGAATTAAACCACACTACGTCCATAAGATTCCAATAATGAGTTCAGTCGTATTCTAGTGATTGGAATGGCTCTAAACAGCATATCCAAACGACAAGAGCAAATTAAGGGGTTGTAAAGTAGCACTTGAAATCAGAGATACAGCCAAGTCCAAAGGAAATTCTTGATGAGTTAGAAACAAAATCCTCCATGTCCATTTCGTATCAAAAGCCGCCATGTCCCAGGTTAGAACTGCTTTTTGTGCATATCAGAAACAAAACAATTTCAATGCGTAGGAATATAAACTTATACATGACTGTAGCGAAAGCTATGCTACCAAAAGTAAATGATCAGTTTGGGTACTACAGCTGTGATCTGTATAATCACAACTTAGCCGTTGTAGCTCGTCAGTGCAAGGAATTTGATCTAACTAACGCGTACTCATATTTTTTTGGACAAAGAATGAAAGAACTAAAGGGTTCAATGAAATCAGTATGCGATTATGAGAGTTTGATTTATTCAAGACTCACATTAAACGGTTATTTTTCTGCTTTTCCCCAAAAATAATGATTTAATAGGCTAGTCGTGTTCTGATTCAAAGGTACTCTTTATGTCCTTGGCATTTTTAATTTCTAATTATGCTACATTCATATTATTATAGCTGATGTGCAGTTTTTGTTAGAACTACATTTATTATAAAAATATAAACTGTAGGTTGAACTGAAATCAGATACCTTTAGCTTTAAAAGACTTCGACAAATGGATTAAAAACACACACCTTAAATCAAAGTTTTCTTTGGATTTTCATATTATTTATGCCCTTTTGACATCCATGGCTGAGGCCGATTAAATTGTACTCTCTGATTTAAATAGATTATCTAGAATTTAGAAGTTCTTAGAGGTTTACTCTGCATTGCTGACTGGATATTGGGTTGTCAGCAAAGTTCGTTTTTTTAGTTATTTTAACATATATATTCCAGCAAAAATTGTAACTAATTAGCGAAAAATATATTATTCTTCATTGTTCACGTATTGCTGCCAACGTTCCACTAGCTTGTCAGAGACTCGACCATACAAATCACCAGGTCTGAACTCCAAGAACTCGAGCAATGTTTCCAGGGCTACCTTGCAGATTGTTCGAGAGCGACCGACACGACGACACTAGATCAGGATAAAAACATTAATTGCAAAAATGACTTTCCACCGGATTCTGGGATAGGTCAGATTAGCAAAATCGTCATTCGAGCTGAATTCCCTCATTGAGCCAGCGTATTTGTTGAAGGTAATGAGTCTGTATGGCACGTATTCTTGTTTTTAAACAGTTCGTAAAGGATTCTACCTTCCAAATCCAACCAAACTCAAATCATTGTGCTATGTGGATGAAACTCTGTGTTAGCTCGAGGTATTTCATGCTCTCGGGAACTCAGTCATTCTTTGCCGGTGACGATGGGATAAAGACGTATCTATTTGTGTCCATAAGAAGCTTAGGGTCGTGCTAGCAAACTTACAGTGATAGTGGCACTCTGGAGTTTGTATCTCTCGTTCAGAGCGCGTGAATTCATTTCTTGAGTGTCAATTTATGGAGCTAAGGATTTCAGAACGGAAATGAAAATGGCATACTCAAGATACGATATTTATGAGTTTAGGGAGATACTAGGAACTGAAAGTTTAAACTCATAAACTAAATTTTCCAGAGGCTATGAACCAGAGTAACGTATCATACGAATTCATTTCTCAGTTAACATTTGGGTACATCAACCATATTAATCAACAATGTATTAGTTTTGGTTGGACAAGCCGTGCGTTAAACCTGACAGATACAGATACACCCTCATCAACACACACACATATACACTCAAGACAAACCTAATAGAATCATGACGACGTACCTTAGAATGTGGGCAGATGCTTCTATCTGTAGATAGGAGAAACTCACTTTCACTATGTGAGGCTCTCAATGCAGCCTTTCGGCACCAAGATCGGTGATCAGAGGTTATCTCATACTCTCTTTCCGAATGCCCAAGCGACATTGGTCACTCTACTCTCAATGCACCTCTTTATGCAGACACTTCCTGACTTCTCGACTAATCGATCCTTTGGCTGAAATAGTTCTCGATTTCGGAGGTTCTCATGGGAAACATCCTGCAACAATGATGTAAACATTGATGAATGAATAAAAAGAATTAAAAGAACCCAAAGGCAACATGTAAACACAATTACTTATTTATAGTAGCAGAATCAGAAATAAACCAAGAGTGTAGAGGCTTAAAATAACTGCTGTACTTCTACATCTGGAAGAAGTTTAGATGCCAATGGCAGATTATTGACAATTCCTTTCTGATGTAGATATCTGATATAATGTTATTCTTGGGATAACACTGACATTTACATTGTCATCAGGGCATATAGAACAGAACGAACGTATTTTAATAAGTACATACAGTTACATTATTTTTGTATCTTGAGAAAGCAATAACAAGGTGTTGACTTTGGATTCGGTAGGACCTGGGACTTGGGGCAGAACATTCTATGATATAATCACCGTTTTACTAATACTGGTATGATACTACTTTGGAAACTATGCCCTGGTATATTTCCCTCTACATCCTTCCCTCAACTATATCCAAGTATAAACCAAAGCTGCCTAAAGACATACCTGAAATTCAAATTGAAATATATGAGATCAGGAAACACTATTTTATTTTATACCAGCAAGGAAATTTAAACAACAACATACACCCTCCATTCCGAAAGAAACCGAACTTTTGAAAACAAATAGTACCACTAGTGCCATCTGTTGTAATATTTTACCGGTAGATGGCGTAGTCCCTCATTGACAACTGGTATAAATGTCATGACATTTGGATGCACGGCAACAAAGTTATTGCGTTTCAACTGTCAGTGTGTTGTGTACATCGGTCGGAAAATGAGTCAAACAACGAGCTGCAATTGAGTTTTGTGTTAAACTGGGTAAACCTTTTACTGAAACGCACCAAATGCTACAAAATGCATATGGTGATGAGTGTCTATCCCGTACGCAAGTTTACGAGTGGTTCAGGCGATTCAAATCGGGTAGAGAGACGCTGGATGATGACGAAAGATCAGGCCGTCCCAGAACCGGATTATCGGAAGAAAACATCGAAAAAGTGCGTGAATTCATCAAACATAACAAAAAAGCGTCGGTGAAAGTTATTGAAATGGAATTAGGCATTCCTCAAACAACCGCATACCGCATTTTGACCGAAGTTTTGGGCCTTAAGAAGGTTAATTCGCGGTTTGTACCACACAAACTCACCGAAGACCAAAAAGTTGATCGATTTGCGCATTGCAAAGACATTGTTAAAAGTGCTCGGCAGGATCGAAACTTCTTGAAATCGATTGTAACTGGTGACGAGACGTGGTGTTTTGACTATGAGCCCGAAACAAAGCGGCAAAGTGCTGAATGGAGAGCGCCGGATGAAGGACCACCCAAAAAAAGTCGCTTGGTGAAGTCAAAAGTTAAGGTGATGCTGATTTGTTTTTACGATTCAAAAGGAATTATCCACAAAGAATTTGTTCAGCCCGGCCAGACAATCACTGGAGAGTTTTACTTGGGCGTCATGAAGCGTTTGCTGGCAAGAATTCGTCGAATTCGGCCCGAATATCGAGAAATCGGCAGTTGGACTCTTTTGGACGATAATGCACCATCACATCGTTCGCGACTTGTAACTGAATTTTTGGTAAAAAATCACATTATTCGTTTGCATCATCCGCCCTATTCACCAGATCTCGCTCCGTGCGATTTCTATCTGTTCCCGAAACTGCATTTGGCGATGAAAGGAAAGTGGCACGCATCGATTGAAGCCATTGAGAAGGCGACGACCGCCGTCCTAAAGACCATTCCAATAAAGGACATGGAGAAGTCGTTTGACAACTTGTTGGAGCGTGCAAATATGTGTATCGATGCAGAAGGGGAATACATTGATTAATAAAAATGATTTGTTCCAAAATGTACATTGTTTTTTTGTTTTTTTAAAACGTTCGGTTTCTTTTGGAATGGAGGGTGTAAAAAACATTAGTGGGTACTGGCTAGACGACACTACTTGCTAATTGTATGGTCATCTTGAAATCTAAAGTCACCGTGTGAAAATTTAAGAGGTTGAAGATGACCGATGTGAAGAGGGCGGCATCGATAAGCGTCCCTCTAAACTATGATGACTTCGTTTTAACGAATTCAACAAGCTCATTGGCTAGGGTAAACTGAATTTTCTTTTGTTTTATCAAATGCGTGTCTTTTTTCTCCGTGCATGCTAATGGTAGGGACCATGCTATATTGACTTGGCTACCTAGGGCTAACAAGGTCACAGCTCGCATTTGATATTTGGGTTTACGTGCAAGGAAAATACAGTAACAATTTCTTCTTTTCGTTTTCCACTTGAATTCACTTTACTGGATAACATTTCTCGACAATTGTAACGACATTTATGGTGAGAGTAATTTTTTGGACTGTAGGAAATTTTGTATGTCTCCCACTAACATTAAAACAACTTTCTATTTCATTTCCTGAGATGTAATAGTTAAGCGTCAACAGAGCCGGATTAGGGGAGGGTTTAAATGGGCTGCAGTCCAGGGCTCCTCTCCACTTACAAGTCACTTGTAAAGGGACCTCTCCAAGGGTAAATCCATTATTTTTACAACTACAGGGGATATTTAACAGGGACCTTAACAGAGTTTTCAGCCCAGGGCGGAAGTCAATAGCCCAGGGGCCCAAAATAGCTTCATTCAGCACTGTGTGTTGAGACAACCAACTGACTGCAATTAGGGATATAACTACTCCTTAATGGTGGTTTTATTCAGTGTTTTCTGTATCTTTTTTATTTTTTTAAGTGCAAAAGTTATGGCTAGAGGAAAGTTGTCACAGGAATAGTTTACAAACCCATTATCAGAAGATAACCAGTAGCAACGGTCGTACTATAAACTTACTGATGGTACTTGTATCCCTATTGTCTAACTTCTATTACCGGGCTTGCTAACTATCCCTGCGACAACATAGCTTAAGGGGGAAAGAACTAAAGATAAAAGCATGTGTTCTCGATTAAATAAAATGTAGCAACCGCAAAAATATGACATGTGCAAAAGTAAAATTTTACAGGGAAGGCAGGAAACTGAGTTGCTGTGTGTTGTAAAGTCTTTCAATCAACCCATGGTTTCTCTTTCACCCACTGGGAAATGCATCTCATGTCCTAGGTTACTGCATTTTGTCCTAGGTTAAGTATCTTCCCTATACGAGTTGATCGTCGTAAAAATATTGTGTCTTGAAAAGTTTCCATAGCCTGAGAGTTACATACCTGAAGGTCATAATCATGATTATTGCACGATCTGATGTAAACACGGCGTATGAGATATATCTTACTCTGTATCTTGCGGATCTCGCAAGTTCATCGCTGCAGTAACAATTTCCCATAGGATTCTATTCTGAGCAAAATCAAGGAAGTTTTCACCACAAACACGTACTTCTAGAAGATCCTTATTACATTATCCTCAAAAAGTCGTGTTGGTCTTCCCAACGGTCTCTTTCCCTCCGGCTTACCAAACATGATGTAATATAATCTTCGTTTCTCCTCCATCCGAGCAACATAGACTGGCTACCTTAGTCTCTTGCGATTTCATTATTCTTACAATATAGGGTGAGTCGTAAAGTCCGTGAAATTCTTCTTTACACAGTCTTCTCCATTCCCCAGTAATCTCGTCCCGTTTCAGCCCGTATATCTTTTTCAGGTACTTATTTTCAAACACTCGTAATTTATGGTCACCTACTAGGGGTCGTACTCCAACTTTCGGAACCGTAAATTAATACCGGTACAATAACCGTTTTGTATATTTTCAATTTCAACTTTCTTGATATTAATCGTGAGTTGAGGAGTTTCTGGACAGAGTAGAAACATGCGTTGCCCAATGCTAAGCGACTTTTTTTATTTCTTCCGTGACCTCGTTTGTGTTTGTTACATATGCTCCGAAGTATTTCAATTTGTTTACTTTCTCTATGTTTTCATTCTTAATTGTTATGTCTCTGTTTAATTCATTCTCAGTGTTTCGGCTTGTTATCATGCATTTTGTTTTCTCTATATTTACCTGTAGGCCTATCTCATCGTATGCTTCTACTGAGATCTCGGTGTTACTTTGTAGTGCATTTATATCTACACAGTCCCACATTAAATCTACATCATCCGCGTATACGAACAATTGATTGAAGCAATTCAATGTTATTCACGTTTTGTCCTTTCTTTTACTTTCTGAATCTCATATTCGCAATGAATCGCAAAGTTAAACAGTAATGGTGACAAAGCATTACCGTGTTTCAATCCGTTGCGAATCTTGAAACTATCTGACATATTATTACCTATCCGTACTCTGCTTATTCGGTCGCTGAGACATATCTTCACTAGTTCTTTTCGGAATTCCAAATTGTAGCAGGATACTGTATAATTTTTCCCTTTTGATAAAATCATATGCTTTCTTAAAATCAATGAAAAGCCATTGTATGAAATTGTATTCCCATTTCTTCCCCAAAATTTGTCTCAAGGTAAAAATCTGGTTTAACGTTAATCTATTTCTTCTAAATCCACATTCGTATCTCCAAATACTTAATCTACGCATAGGCTTAGGAGAGTTAGTAGGATATCTCTCTGCCAGTAGGCCTACTTTATAACATGTTGGGAATAATGAGATTCCGCGGTAATTATTACAGTCGGACCATAGTGCTGTTACCGCCCATACAATTAATTTTATCTTATTTTATCTTTATTACAGTCGGATTTAAAGGCCTTTTTTTATAAACCGAAAGTATTATTGAGGTTTTCCATTATGTTTGCCGGAATGGAACTATTTAATAAATTAATTCCTCAAAAATAATGTAGTAATTGTCAAATGGATTTATTATTCCACGATATTAGTTTCCTTGAAAAGAAAACATGAGTGTTGCGAAACTGAACTTTTAGCTTTGATCGCACAAAACGTGTCATTTTATTGATGAGGAATAAAGCCCATACATTTTCAGATATTGCTACAGTAAATGGAACGTACGAACACACAATTGCGCTATCTGCATTATTTACAGAGAAAGATTTTGTTTATTATTATTTCTTTTTTTTTTTTTTTTTTTTTAGTGTTTCAGTCAACTTCAGAAATTTGTATACCTGGAAGCTACATACATTGATTTCCCGCACGTGTCTGTATGTTTTATTTGATTTATTTTATTCATACATTCAACCGCACAATCACACATACACGAGGATAACAATCAGACAAGCCATTTCAATATGTGATATGATCACAATACTTTTGATTGACATTTACAAGTGATGGAAATTGTGTTATGATTTTTTTATGTTGTTCCACAGACTTTTATTTTCCTCCTCTCTCTTTCTACTTGTATCAAACTGATGACATACAGTGATAAACTGTCCATTTTCATACTTGTTTAAACTATTTGTTTTGAATGCTTTGCATAAAAAAAATCAGAGTATTCGTCGACATACAAAAGAAGCATAACGCGTGTTATTATGGGACCAATAGATGCATTGGCAGTACAAAAAGACTAATAAAAAAAATATTTACTAAACTCACAAATATGGGCTAAAATAGCAACTTCTTCTTAACCCAATAAGAAGTTGAGACTATAACGTTCCGACGACAACCTTCTGGTGGTAGAGATAGAAAAAAATCATCCCGGGTATTACTCCAGTAACATTCCCGGCATTACGCTGATAACACTAAGGAATGGCTTGAACAATCCCAGTCAGTGTGGCCGGGAGCTCTGGAACACGTATGTCTCTCCCAGTACCAATTAAAAGTCTACCATCGTGTGACTTCACATGAAAGAAATATTCAGAAATTTTCTGCTAGAAATTAGAAAAAAAAATTCCAGTAAAAATGTAACAATCAGATATTACCACTGTTTTTTTAATCGTTCAGTATATGGAATCTACTTGAACTATCAGCTCGGAGCAAACGAATTATTATTTCCTGGTTGGAAGCCATTCATTCTAATTTCGACACATCTTTATTTCAGGGAATTTCTGGGAATCCCCTATTTTTTTAAAAATCCCTTGCAAGCCCATTGCGAAATTTTGAAATACGTATTTTTAATAGAGTAGATTTAAAATCTTTGATGGTGTCATGCTGTATCACCTCTACTATTCTCAGTGTTAGAAATATGAAGCTTTGAAACTCATTTTTTCTACCCTTTCGGCAACCTGTAGCTTCGAAACTAAGCGGAATTCGAGAAATTACCAAGATAATATACATTATTTTCTTATTTCTATGAGAATTTTTCGCTCGTAGAGGTTTACCAACAAATTTTTGTACATCGTGACATACCTAGAGAGAGAAAGAGAGAGAGAGAGAGAGAGAGAGAATGTGTGTGTGTGTGTGTCTGTGTGAGAGAGGAAGAGAGAGAGAGAGAGAGATGTCCTCTAAACTTGAGTTAACCTCCCTTACAAGATGTGCTGCATATGGCCACTGTCGTTCGGAATATGAATTTTCAGAACTGGCATGAGACACTTTTCCACAAAATAATCTATATATAGCCAGAGACAATCAGCTCACTTTCCATTTCTTTTTTCTTCTTCTGATTTCGAGCTCAGAGTTTTATTGCATTGTGTTTTGTTCGACAGTTACGTAAAAGATATAGTAACTGTTGGACTCCCTGAATTTTTTCTTTTCTGATCAAATTCTTTCGTCTTGAGAACAAAATCCGAAGAAAAAAAAAATATATTGTATTGCTGCAACATTCCATTCTACTAAAGTACGTTTCTATGGCAGAAAGCTTTCGGAATTTCAGAGAATACGTGAAGAAACATAAAATAGATTTGAGCTCTCTTTAGAAACCTGAATTTCTTATGTGTGTACTGCTACTAAAATTATTGAAGAAAGTGGTCGTTTTCAGCATTTTCTTTTATCAAAAAAAAAAAAAAATGATCATTTTTTGAAAATGTTCTTCATTTGTAGATAAATTCATGTGAGTGGAAAGGAACTCAGAAATTCACATTGGGAAGTGCCAAGACTAGTAACACTGTATGCCAGTGTTTCTTAATCTGTGTACCGCGAAACTTCTGAGACTGTGACTTTGCTGGTGAAAGTAATTTAAATAATTTCACTTAATATTTATTTTAAAAAAGTAACAAGATAAAATAATCATGAGCTTAATTAAATCATTTTAGAGGGAAATTATTAGATTGTTTACGCCTTAGAATTACTGACAAAGTCTCTCGCATTATTGCCAACTCGTTTCTTTGCACGAACAATAAAGATTGAGAACCACTGTTGTATTCAAGCAGAGAAAATTCGAGGAGCTTATATCTTCGAAAACGTATATATCCAATGGGACAATTTTTTACAATAGACGTAAATAAGATGTATTTCTCTGGGAATAAAAGCACTATAATTCGACTAATGAAATAGTGCTGTAATTAGTCAGTCCGTCTTGTTACAATTATATTAGATAAAGTGCACAATTATAGAAATGCATTTTTATACACCTACTGAAAATTTCCCCCCACTGGACATGCAAACTTTTTGAAAATAAGCGCTTCATCTATCCTCAACATCATAATTCAGAATGTCATAACATACTAAAATCATATGTGTTCTTTACTGTAAAAGTTAGACACTTAACGGACGTAAGAAGGTTTCTAATGTTCACAACATTCTTCTGGAAATTTATTTCCAACTCTTTTTGAACAAGAATGATGTGGGCTTAATTGGTCTGGCAACTAGGACGGAAATAACGAACTCTTTTTTATGATTTTGATTTTTTTAAATAAAAAAAACCCATTAAGTTTGGATTTTTGTCGAAATCTGTTTAAAGGGTTGGCAGAGAAAAAAAAATCAGAAAAACCACACAATGAATAGTGAATTTTAGCATATAATTATATGTATCTAGAATAAAAGGAAGAGCTCATTAGCAACAAGATATTATTAAAAAAAAAAGAAGAACTTTGCTTCCCTCTTTCTGTGCTACAGAAGAAAGCGATACAAAAAGGCGGGAAATGAAAGAATTTAGGGGAAAAACCTGAAGCGAGGAACGGTTTCTTTTTCCTCAAATAGGAAAAGAGTTCTCTAGAGGTTTTTCTAGCTAGAAGAAACACAGTGTGAAAGCAATTACTGTTCCTTCTCCGCCCCTGTGCGTTAGACAACACACACAACACTGCGAGAAAGTGAGAAGGATACAGACGAAGAGAAATAGAATGAGGAAAAACTGTTTGGAGCTTTTTCACACTTGAACTCTTTTAGGAACATCCCAGTCACGTAAAGGAATTGACGTTTTCTTTGGTACTGGATATTTTCTTTTCTTTCAAAAAAAAATTTCACGCTTCTCTATGTCGAACATGGTGGTAGAGAATGCTTGATTTTTGTTTTGTAATCCGTTAGGTACCCTTGATCACAAATACACACACACAACATTTCCTTTTGATCCGTATCGTTTCATGTTCTCTTGTCGTAACAGGATAAATAATTGAACACCGCAAGGTAAGATTTAGAAGATGATGAGTTGATTGTAACTTGTAGATTAGGTCAGAATTATTGAACAAAAGAAACAACACCACAAACAACATCTAGAACTACTAGCACCAGAGGTAGACGAACAATAAGAATCACCACTACTGCTAAGAGAACAAGAACAAGTATCAACCAAATACAATGTCTATAACCACAAGAATTACTTTTAATACAAAGACTGCTAGCTCAACAATGAATACAACGATTACCACATCTATAACAATTCCTGCAACAACAACTAATTCAACTGTTACTACAATAACTACTACTACAACTATTACTATCCTTACAACAACAGCTAACACAAATATTACTGTAACTATGTATTACTACAATAACTAGAAATGATAACAATAGGACCTTGTATCCATCTTGGACAAGGAAAAGACAGCTTTTTGACAAGGCTGATTACACTTTAATAACAAAAAGAGACACTTTAGTTATTCTAAACAACAACTATTTAAACAACTATTATTACAACTACTACTACGACTATTGCTACAGCTATTATAACTATTACTACAACTACTTCTACAAATATTACTACAACTATTACAACCATTACTGCAACTATTGCTACTTCTTTGACTGCAAGCATTAGTATTATTGCTACACCTGCTAGATGAACATAAACTACTACTAATAATAATAATTTCCAGTAAATAGGAATTATTGAAGTTTTTTATGCCTTTAGGCAACTTTGGCTCATGCGGAATGGATGATGATAGCATAATTGGTGAGATGAAGAAAGTGGGAGGAAACGGGAACACGGAGAAAAACCCACACACTCGGTGTTAGTCTACCACAAATTACAGATTGCATGAACTGGGATCGAACCGAGGACCCCAAGCAGAAGATGTGAGCGCTCTTCTACTAAGCCACTGCGACCCAAAATATAATGTGAATTCTAGAGAGGCTTACTAGGGAAGTGACTAGCTTGACAAGAGTCTTGCGCCTACCATTACCATAAAAATGAAATTATAAACAACCGTAAGTAAGTTTAGAGTATGGCCAAACGGGCACGATCACAGCATATTGAAACGCGTATTGTAAGAAAAATCTATAAATGAATGTTTTAGAGACAATTGCATATTAGAATGGGTGTCGCAAATTAAGACAAGGAAAATAGAAAAAAAAAAAAAACTAGAAAGAATATTAAAAATCGAAGTACTGTGTCTGATTTCACAGAAATTCAGTATAGGCTTATGTTGTCTTTTTCCGTTGGTTCATCGGCTAAGATATTCTATGAGCATACTCTGTTAACATACTCTATGAGCGTCCTAACAAAGACAATCCTAGGTCTAAGATTTAGAATACCTTCGTTTCTAGAACCATGACATTAAAATATTAAATATTCACTCCAGAAGCTAGGGGATACAACTCGTCATTAACGAACAAAAGAGTTCGAGGTAATGTTTTATGTGTAACGCGAAATATATGTGATATAAAATTGGTATATGTTATACATGGATACGAGGTCAAAGGATTCTTTGTACAAGATATGGCAGTTTTGTGTCCCATATATTTCGAGTTATATATATATCAAAGAATACCTCCAACTTTTCTTTATTTGTCAATGTCACTTGTATCCCTTAGGTTCTAGACTCTTTAAATTCATCTTGATCAAATACTTTTTGAATATAATTTCGGACCTTTTGGCAGAATACGAGGTGCACTAGAAAAGTAATGAAACTGCCAACACCGTGCATGAATCGGCAAGTATGATGCCTCCCCCTTCGGAGTGGAAGTACTTGTGGCTCACCGCTGACAATGTGAAGCCAATCGGGCAACTTCGGCGAACTTCGACAATACACTCCGGGAGGTGGGTGGAACCCTTTATTTTCTGCTGCCAACAGCCAAGGGCAGAAGCAAAGCAGAAAACTGGTATTATCTACTGGTACTAAATGCATTTCAGTGTAAATCGTACAGCATAATTGGGCTAAAATAGTACACGCACACAAAATATTTACAAATCGAATCTTAATTTACCAGAGAAACAAATTAGCAGTAATCATTTCTTGTTCGCTTTCGGTAGGCCAGGATAAAGACTTCTTATTCGCCTTGATTTGGTTCAAAATTCAATGATTTTGTCTTTCAAGATGTAAATTTTTCTTTCGAGTTTCGGGCCTCCATGGTCGATATTATAGGTTGAAGGTGGCGTTCGATAATTTCTACTACGTCAGCTCATTTAATTTGTGAAAGCACTTTTTTAACACTTCTCTCTTGCCTTGTTTTATTCCGAGTTTTCATCTAGTGTTCTTTCCAGGGGTTTCCTCAACTGTTCGTATATTATACTGTTTTTGAGTTGGGGACATACTGCACTCTCACTTTTTTTTTTAGTAAATGCATATTTTATGCTCCTTTTATTCGCATGTTGTATATTGCCATTTCCAAATCTAAAAAAAAAAAAATACAGGATACAGTCAAAATACATTTTTTTTTAAAGAATGTATTTTCTGAGAAAATGACGTCCAAATATGGACGACTTTCCAAAAATGAAACAAATTTGGCTGAAACATTTAATTTATTTTCGAAATGCGTTTTTTCAGAAAATGGCCTACTTTTCAAAATAACCATTTTTTTTTTGGTATGGAAAATTTAGCCATTAACCTAAATCAATACTTGGTCGAAAATAAAACTTTGTCAACTCTTAGAACCTACAAGTATACTAAAAATAAACTGTTTTCACAATGTGGTTTTGAGAAACTGGCGTCAAAAAATAATATGGTAACATTTCAAAAAGAAAGTGCCGATTTGGTTACTGTGAAAATGACAGTTTCAATCTCTTAAAGGTATTTTTTTTTTTTTGGATAAAGTAAAGAATTGAATAATAAGCGGTTACTCAAAGTTCTAAAGAAAAAGTACGTACTTTGTTTACGGAGGAGAGTTAAATATTTCCGAAATCTTGAAATTTTCGTTTTCTTAAAAGTTGTCAGAATTTCTGAACACCCTGTACAAATTATCTGGAGGTAATGTTTTGACATCGTAAACTACAGGCAAGTCCTTATCATATAGAAAAGAATTACTTTGTTATCCTAATTACTTGCTTAGATTAATGTGTCAAAGATATCGGGTTATCTCATGAGTAATTGCGTATGTGAGTTGACGCCATCTGACGAGCGAATAGTGAAATAGATGGCACGAGTCATAGCTGAGTCATATAGGACACTTGATTGCGCAGCAGTGTGTGGAAGAAGAACGGTCTACTCCACGTTTTGGAAGTGTGGGTTGTGTTGGTCGAATGGCCAGACACGGTATGTCATGCTCGACGAATTTCAGCAGGGACATCCAGCCAGAGCAGCGACATGAAACATCATTGCCGTATATGATCAGGATGCTGTGAATGTGCGAAAATTCCAGAGCTGGTTCCAGAGGGGTCGGGTGGAGACACTAGCCTCACCGATAACCCACAAGAAGGGAGACATATGCAGCTGGACCACGATGCCCTGCGAGTTGCCATGGAGGCAATTCCAATGAAAACTGTTGAAGAACTGACCAGCGAACTCCATGTCATCCATTAGACAGTTCATCGTCATTTGCAGGACCTTGGATACCTGTAGAAACTCGGAAAATGAGTACCCCATGCGTTAACACCTTAACTGAAGCAGCAGCAAGTTGACATATGCAGTTTCCTTCACACCCATCACTGACGTGAGCAAGCCAATTCTGGACAGAATGGTGACAGAGGATGAAAACTGGGTGCTTTACCATAACATTACATGCAAATGGTAGTGAGTACCTAAAGCGGGTGGGGGTGGGGTGGAATTGTGCCGAAACAAGATCTCCACCCTGCAAAGTGATGTTGAGTGTTTGGTTGGATATCCGTGGGAAAATCCATTTTGAGCCCTTGCCACGTAACCAGACCATCAATGCAGATGCCTACTGTCAGTAGCTTGAACGCCTACGGACTGAATTGTTGGAGAAACGTCCTGCTGTGGTTAACCGCAAGGGTGTGCTCATTCATGGTGATAACTCGCGCTCACACATGGCAAGAAGGACATATGCTAAGATCGAGAAATGTGGCTGGGAGAAACTCCCCCACCCGGCGTTTCCACCAGATCTTGAACCAACAGACTACTGTCTTTTTCACAGCCTACAAAACCATTTTTCCGGATAAACACTGAAAAATGAAGATGACATGCGACAAACATTGACCCAGTTCTTTGCCTCTAAAACCGGTGACTTCTTTCAGCGGGGGATTCAACAACTCTTTGATAGGTGGCAGAGTGTTGTGGAGTCCGATGGAGACTATCTTTCTGATAAGTTAGTGTTAGAGGTAAGTTAACGTTGTTTTCCTCAGGGCGCAAAAATACGACATAACTTATGGGATAAGATGATAGAATAACATGAGGCGTTTTGAGCGTCAATAATTTATCAATATACTTCGACGGCATATATCTTAGAATTTTTGTCTGGGGGAGGGGGAATGGAAGTCTCTTAATTTTTTAGAAATAGCTTATAGAACAATAATTGCCAAAATTCATGACTTGACCGGTATATTCCCTGCCTCAATTGAAATGGAACAGGTCACGTCTTACAAGGTACATTTGCGAAGTGCCTGACAGATATTGTTTTAATATTGAACAAAATGCAAAGTCCTGCTTCGTCCAGTGTATATTTTACTAATTGTAGCAGTCCATAACGGTAATTTGCATATTTATGAATCTTCATAAATCAGGAATTCTATCGTAATGGGTGTTACACTCGGACAAATTCAAACATAAATAAACATGACTAATGAAAAAAAAAATACTTTGAATGATGACACCACTGTTACAAAGAACTTTTCCATATATAATTTTCTTCCAATTAGAAATTATTTTCATCTTTTAATTTCTTTCCATCATCGAGAAAGGAGTCGTAACGGGTGAAAATTCCTCAAGGTTCTAGTTGTCCATAGAAACGTTTCGTAAGACGTAACCCGTTCTTGCAGAATAAAGTTGTTGTGTCGTAGAAAGATGTTCGACTCTGAAAGTATTGCCATACTTTTATTATCGTACGTTAGTGACCTGTAATTAGTGCTTGTGTGGGATTGTGCACGGATATTCCTCACAACTTGCCGAATCCGCTATTGTTACTAATAAATCCTTGATTCATCACCTGTGATGATGCGACTGAAGAAATCAGGCTCACTTTGAAGGCCGTCCAAAGATCACGACAAACATCCACCCGACAGGTCTACTTAATGGAGTTGTTCTTCGTCACCATCTATGAGCTCACATTCCTCATCTTCAAGTGCTGAGTCGAAATTTGATGCACTGTAAACTCGTTCAAATTTAAAAAAGTGCTGATCATTTTCAGCTTAATTCGTCGACATCCGACATCACAAGACAGCGCACTCTGTTCATATTTCCGTCCGTTCGTGATGATGCTGGTCATCCCGACCGAGCTTCATCTTCCACTTCTAATCGGCCTTCAGAAAAGGACTTGTGTCATTTCAACACTTGTGCTCTGGATAGATAAGTTTCTCCATAAGGCCTATTTTAACTTATCATAAGTAACAGTATCCACTTCGCCAAGTTCCACTCAAAAATTAATACGCACAATTTCAGCTTGCAAAACCATTGCACCTAACAAACACACAAAATCGCGTAGTCTCAGTAAGAAGGCCAAACTTGCACTACGTGTCCGGAAGGGATTCATCCACTCCCACTCCGAAGGAGGAAGCAGGAGAGTTGCCGGTTCGTGCACAATGCTGCCAGTCTCGTTACTTTTCTAGTCCACCTCGTATATCAAGAAAATATTTTAAGCTTGAATAACGTTATATCAACTCAGACTAAAGAACATTACCTGGGAAAATCTGTATTTCTTTCCTTGTCAGAGTTTTTGTAGCTCTGAAGTGGAACCATTATGATTGAGTTTTAAGAGCGTACATTCTCGACACTATTAACACATCACTATTAATAGCACTCTCTTAATTATCGCCCATAGACTGTATTTCCTGGAATTATCATGCATACCCTTGTGTTTTCTGTGTTTTTAAGTCCTCGTTGCATTCTTTCAAGCTGACAAAAAATTGCTGCTGTCATTTCAAGCCAAAGCATTACTCCACCACATGACTACTTCGATTGTAGCTTTCAACTTTCTGTTCATTAACTTGGAATGTAACTACTGAAGTGGTAACGGAAGAAAAACGATAAGAAACATAAAGCCCTGACTGATTATTGCTGTTCAAGAAGTCTATGGTTTAATTCTTGAAAGAATTAGTTAACATGGATTCCTTCTTTTATCTCTTTATTAGTTAGAACCTTAATTACACACAGACAAAGAGGTAAACAAAGAAATCATTGCATGGAACTCGCAGACAATCGTCGAGGAATGTAGGAATAGGGTTAATTTGATAATTTAAGAAGTAGTGTTTTAGTAATGCAAAATCTATTCATGTGTTAACCAGTTTCTACAAGTGTTTATCAAAACGATCTCTTCGTGCGAGTATCCATGTGAGACAATTTTCAGATATAAACTGTTTCTTCTGTTATTATCGTTGTCGCACAGCTCAGCATGCGATAAAATAACCTTGATTTGTCTACATACTACTACAGTAAAAAATAAACCGAACTTATATATATATATAACCATTTATTGTAGAGGAAATGTAACCTGTTACACAACACCACTTTCAAAGTAATGACCTTGAGCAGCGACGCACTTCTGCCAGCGATCTAAACTGGCCATTTTTGGTCACCTTCTTCAGAGCTCACGTCGCAAACATCTTGACCTCTTCCGCTGAAGTGAGCCCTTTGAGTAAATATTTAGGGCCAATCCTAAATGCTTCCTTTCCTTCCTGTCTTTCCTTCCTTTCGCTGAGAAACCAAAGGAGTCAAGTGAAGAAACCTTCGGAATGACTCTACAGTGGAGGAATATAGTGACATCTTTGCAAAGTATGAGTAATTAAAAACTTAAACACCTATGTAGCAGCCTAGAGGTAGAGTTTTAAAACCGATTCCTTTGCTTGATAATAAATACGGACGAAGTCGAAGATTTGCCGACCAGTGGGCAGGTCTTTCATTACAACTGTTAAGTAAATATGAACAAGAAGGGTCGTCCTGAATACCCACATATCCTGTTTTACGCCGTAAAGGCGGAATGCAGCTGCAATTTATATTATTAATGTGCATAAGATGGATAGTGCTCATTGGTTTCTCGTGGTTAGGGTCGCGAAATTCTATAAAGCGCAAAGTGGTCGTGGCTCAGTTGGTAGAACGCAGGGATTCCGCCAGAACTTACAATATTTTTTGAGGGTGTGTGTGAACTAAGGGGTAAGTGGAATCAAGCACGGTTTTATAGATTTTGACCGCATACATTTTTAAAGTTTGGTATATTCTCGAAAATTTAGGGGTGACCCCCCCCCCCCCACAGAGGACAAACACATCTTACATACAATGTTTTCTTGATCATGCTATTACAGTTTTCTTGTTATTTGTTTTATATTATCTCCTAGTGAAAAATAGCCATCACATGCTGTATCTATGACATGCATACATAAATACCTCATTTCTAAATGAAAAGTGGATTTATGTGGAAAACCAGCTTGTAAGCAATTTCCTTTATCCAATCAGCGATTTAATTACTGAAACGAGTATATAATAATATAATGTTCAATACCTTGCTCATTGTAACAGAAGATGCCATTTGCGATGAAAATAAGAGACGAGATTTGAACTGGAAAACGTACGTAATCTGCTCTATTCGCTAGATTCAAATCATTGAAAGAAACTTTTAGTGAATACAGATATGTATGTAGGTCGTTCTTATTAGAACAACAGTACTAATAATTTTAATCATACACGTGATACTTTGCTAATGATATCATGGTCATAAATAAAGAGATATATTTTTGACAGGATATTTATTATATATTTTCATTGTAAATTAGAAAATCTATTATATATACATTAAAAGCAAAGAAATAACATTTCATTCTGAAAAGGATATGTAATTACTTATCATAAAACGCGATATAATGAAATTTATTGTGTTGTTGCCATAGCAATCGTGTGACACGTATACAAAAGAAAATATAAACAATGAATGCTTGGAAATGAAAATAATACGGTATCGGACAACACGTGTTTCTATGAAGTCCAGAAACTCCTCCTTTGGTAAACTGTATTTTTATATTTGCCAGTCTAGTAACTATGGACTTCGGCCCATCACGATTCGCGCCTTGGCTACTAAAAACTACACCCATGCCCCTGCCGGGACCCGAACCCTGGACCTTCGAGCCGTTGGCCTTCCAAACCGCACGGACACCCAGGCTCCTAGCCTCGCGATTAACGATAATATCAAGAAAGTTGAAATTGAAAATTTGCAGAATGGTTATTTTGCAGGTAATAATTTACGGTTGCGAAAGTTGGAATACGACCCTAGCAGATGAACATAAATTACGAGTGTTTGAAAATAAGGTCTTGAGAAAAATATACGGGCCAAAACGGGACGAGATGACTGGGGAGTGGAGGAGACTACATAACGAAGAATTCCACGGACTTTACGACTCACGTGATGTTGTAATAATATTGAAATCACGACGCCTAAGGTGGACAGGCCATGTAGCTCGGATGGGGGAATAACGAAGATTATACTTCATCTTGGTGGGAAAAATGGAGGGAAGGATGCCGTTGGGAAGACCGAGATGACGTTGGGAGGACAATATTAGAAAGGACCTTCGAGATGAAAAGTGGTTTCATCTTGCCCAGCATAGAATCCTATGGTGAAAGCTTGTTACTGTGACGATGAACTTGTAAGTTCCGTAAGTCAAAGAGTAAGTAAATAAGTAGGCGACACTAAGGCTTAATGAGATGGCCACAGAAAAAGATGCTATTCATGTTTTGACGATGGAGCTTATCAATTGTTGGAGAATTAGTCTGCACAGAACTACAAAATTGTTTTCCACTTGTTTCGAACAGAACACACGGTTATGGTAGACTAGGCCAGCCAAAACTAATTAAATTACTGGAATGCTATTCAAACTATTATATAAAACTACTCGTATGTCTGTGAGAAAACGCTGTCGCTCTGTAGTTTATGAAAGTTGTGAATGGTCGCAGACTATCTCTAAGAGGAAATGTATAGTCAGAACTGATTAACATCTTCTGCACGCGTCATAATGTTACCAGATGAAATCTACTCATACCACTTCGACCCATACACTGACATCGGTTCCCTAAGATCTGAGTAAAATCTAATACCATAAATTTTCAGAGTTACACAAAGAATAAAGGAGATATGCATGCTAGAAATAACTAGGAGACACAGGAGGATAAATCAATAGATTCGCTCACAAACAAAGGTAGATGTTATCAAGACTGCGAAGAAGACGAGGTGGGAATGGGCCGGTCATATAGCTAGATCAAGAGATGTAAGGTGGACGACAAATGTTGTAAATTGGATTCCAAGAAAAAAGAACCCAGCAAGCCAAATGTCGACCCCGACAGCGGCCCGACCAACGAGTAGTCGGGGAATGGTCGACACGATCCATATGTGGCGTTTGGCTGTCGGGTTGTTTTCCGGGTCGCCGTCGGTGTCGTCGGGCTATCTTCCGGGCCGTCGTCGGGGTGAACATAGAGGCGTTACACGACCCTAAACCCGCCCACCGACATCGGCTTCTTGTAGCGATTTTTCAAAGCCCGACGTCGGCCCACCTTCGCCGACTAAATGCCGACGTGGGGACGACCTCTTCTGGGTTGCTGGGAAATGATATAGAAGACGTCCAAATGCAAGATGGATGGTTGAAATCAAGCGTTTTCCAGGAGATACATGGATTAGAATTTAACCGAGATGTGTGGAAAGAAAAAGAGGGGGGCTTCATCCAGCAGTGAATAGAATAGGGCTGAATATGATGATGGCTATGAGGTTTACAAAGTAAATGGGAACAAAGTTATGGGCGCATGCAATTAATGGTCACGCCTTTAAACTCTATTTCCCAGTAGAGAAGAAAAGTCCTATGACTTTGAACAAATAACAAGTTTTCATTTTGTTTATAACATATGTACCGGTAAGTGATCAAAATAAAAGAATTCGATGGATCGTATTTCATAACGTCTACAACTACACATGTCAGAGACTAAAATATGTAGAAATTTGAAATAACTTTGAGAACATACAGTCAAGTCTTGATATAACAATTATCTGGTTTCCAGCAAAATACATCGTTATATTGGGGCTATTTATTTTTTATGTTTATACGTAAAGAGAAGGGATAGCAAACCAAAAGACTGTTACTGTCTAAAATGTAATAAAATAAAATTTAACCACTGATTACTTATATTTTGCGAAATCAACATTATGTCACATATTTAAAAGGTTGAATTATATTCCTTTATATTTTATTTCGAGTTGTTTGAAAGGCACATCTATTTCTTGGCAATTTCAGACTGCTGAAGCCTACTTCTATTTCATTCCTGGACCTTTCTTCTTCCGTGCGACACCCACCTTCACGGGAAGAGTAGCGTCTCTCTGTCAGCAAGTATTAGATGTAGCGGTGCCCCCACACATTCATCTGGAAGAAACAACTTATTGAGAAAAGTGGAAACCAAGTGGAAAATAATAAAGAACGGTACTTTTTTTTATAGCTTAGTTCTGTCTTTCTCATTGGTCATACATAGATCATTTGCCTGTCTACCCATCACTGACATATTCAGTAGCTCATAAATAGCAGGAATTTGAAGGTGGATCCCTATGTCAATGAAATACCTTCAATTCCATTGAGGGAAGTGGTTTTGCAATGAGTAAAATAGTCTTCTCCTCAGAGCACCAGTACCACAAAAAATCGAATAAAAAATGTTTGCACAGAGTGTCTCTGAAATAATAGTGCAAACTTCGAGAGCTGACTATATGTTTAAAAGATGGATATAGTGGACAGGGACTACTTGGGTCAAGGAGCTATTTGTTTGATTTAGAATAAGAAACATTTTCGTTATGCATTTACAGGTACTTTATTGGGAATTTTTTAATATATTGTCTGTAAATGGAAAGCATACTACCACTGCAAAGTGAGATAAAATACGTCATGTTTGTCCTAAAATGCTGTAGAATACAGATAATAAAGTGTCAGCGATGGTAAATGCATATTTTAAGTAAAATATTTTCGTGCTTGCAAAACAGTTTTTCTATACTATATACAACACTGCCTTCAGTCACGACTTCAGCAAGCACTTCTCAAATCATTAACACGTATAATGGGACTATATGAATAAAAACACTGAGGCTTTTTGAGTTGCATTAAAAATATTTTCCCGCTTTTTTAATTTTAAAAACGTATACACTTCACATCAAACAATTGGACTTCGAAAGCCGTGCAGTTAGGTCACCCAAATGACACTTCCTTAACCCTGGTAAAGAGATCCCCCCCCTCTCTCTCTCCTTTCTTCCATCTCTCCCACATATCGAAAATCAACAAACAACACGAACACAGTTTTTTCTTCAAAATATATATATATTAGTATCGATAAAATTAAATAAGAAAAGCAAGATGAAATAGTATACAAAGATAATAGAGACAGACATTTAAACACACAAGAAAACTAAAACCGTTCGATATCTGCCAGACAGACACACACAAAATTAGAGAGAGAAAGGGAGGGAGGGAGAGGAGGAGAAGAAGAGATAAAAGTATGGAATGTAAAAGTAGTAAGAAAAATCAAAACAAACTAACAATGTAAAATCCAGTTCCCAGAAATCCAAGAGTAAGGGGGAAGTGACTTTTTGATTTTATATTTTTGAGAACAAATCGAATATGTAGACGGGAAGTTTAAAAAGTCATTAAGACACTTTCAAAATGGTGAACAAACTTGTTGGTCAGATTAAATACTCATGATTTCCAGGGGAACTGGAGAGTTCTGAGACACTTTGAGGATAAGATCGAAAGGTTAATACACATGCTTTGTCTGTGCCTGGTTCGGTTGAAAATTCGATGGGGTTCATTAAACATACTGGTTCGGAATACATTGTAACAAACCCAGTATGTAACGTAGGCAGGGCCGGATTGGTGCATAGGCCCACTAGACCCGGGCTTAGGGGTGCACTTTACAAGGAAAACTTACGATTTGCTATTTAAAATGAGA
>JAGDQP010003929.1:51401-87631 GCA_022664845.1 Lepisma saccharinum | reverse complement strand
GCCAATCAGAACCGAGTTGAACTTTGGTTCTTGATGTACTCTGAACAGCTTGTTCGATGATATATGATATGCTAAGTGAATATGAACTTCGATCTGTTTAATGAGATGATTATGAACTGCAGATCTTGTAGATTATAATACTACTCTTTGGACTGTTAAGCGAAGTATTACACTTTGGTCTTGACGTCACCAGACACTGTTAGCTGTGAGTTTCAAAGTACAATTCTCGTTGAATATCAATTATACATTTAATAATATATATATATATATATATATATATATATATATACACTTTTTTCGTAAATGTTTAACAAAACCTTCACCAAACTATTCCATACAAAAATAATACAATGCGCGAACATAAACAAAACACTGTAGTTAATTTCATAATAGTCTCAAAATACAAGAACCTCACCGAAATTGTTAACACTGAAAAGTAATTTTGTTTACATTTAATATGAACTTTACCTAGTTTCTTAAATTTTGAATTTGAATTTATCTATCGCCTTTAGGCATCTCAGGCTCAGGTCGGAATCAGACTTCCATATCTGGCCACTAAACACTAAAATCGTAATTATGTAAAGTGTTATGCGATACTCTTATTATTTTTTTAATTTCTCTCTATGTTGTCTTCGTTTCAATCCAATATAGTGTCTAATATTTTTAACACTTCGAAGAGGCGATAATACATAAATGATAAAATAAGGTTGAAAACTATTACTGATATGATTCGGATAAGCAGACAGATGAACGAAGGCTTCACACACAAGTAAAACGATAGAAACGTTTCGATAAAGGTACCAAAGCAAAGAAATAAAAAGAGAGAGAGAGAAATGGCGACGAGGAGTGGCTATGTTGAGATCTCAAAGCTAGGTAACAGCACGATAAATATTTAGTGATAAATATACACAAATATCGAGAAATGTCAGTTGTAAGCGTACATGAACAATTAAGTGCGCGTGCCCAGTGGGGCTAAAAAATGGGACACAGACCGTAAGCAGATCTAGATCATTTTATTAGTTTTAAATTGATGGCCACATCTCAAACTTTGTTTCCTAATAAAATAAGTTTAGAATTTGACTATTTTCATTTAGAAACACACCAAAAATTAAATACTTGTAAGTTACACTGTAAAATCATTTTTTTTAAAATAAAAATATACCTCTTAATGACGTTTCTTCCCATTTCTAAACAGGTTTCCTACCTCATAGTTGACGAAATGCATCATGAGCATCCTGAGCTTATTAAAGATCAGTACTGGGACGAAGTGTTCCCTTCAGAATTACCTTACACCATTGCTGCTGAAAACTACAGAGAGAAAGTACCAGAACCATCAACGGCAAAGATTGACGTGACTCAAAAAGAGGCGGAATACATTATTCCTGCTTCTCTGAAGAGTGAAGAGCCAGACGTAAGTCATACCTTAATTTTCTTATTCAATTCTGTTGCACCTCGCTGGTAATCTGAATATCGTCATATCGTTTATTTACACACCGCACTGAATATTTGCTTAATGAAACACAAACACTTTTAAGGATCAACCACAAGGAAACCAGTGAAAGAGAGTAACGGGTTTATTGGAAATAATAATTAATTAAGATATATTTTAAGGAAAAGTTTGTGGTGAAGTTCCATAATTAGCTTCCGTAGGGACGAAACAGAGTGGTGAGGAAGCAGCACTTTAGTTACGAGTTGCATTACATTGTGGTCTGCACACCCACATTCTGCCTTAAATTCAAACTCGGGCGCGGTTTGGATATTAATAGTACGTCCTGTCCCGTTTTTAGAAGCTGCATGTTCGATTTGGACGTAAATCACTACTCATTAGATAAAATGTAAACTATTAAACAGTAACACAATATTATCCATCCCCTATGGTCAAGTGGCTAACGTCGTGGACGTCGGATTGGCACTGGAGAGGCGCGTAAGTTTGAGTTCTGCTGCCGCTATCCTGGCTGAGGTTTTCCAGGGTTTTCCTCAGCTTCACCAGATAAATGGTACCTAGACTAAGCCTCTGGTCGTTACCATTCCCATTCCGCTCATCGGAAAAGTGCTGCCCGAAGAACGTCATCCCTCAGAACTGTGATGGGCCTATGCCATACCTACCTGTTCAGCCCATAAGTATAAATTAAATAAGTAGCTAAATAAAAGATAGAACAATATTATCCGAGTAACGGTGAAAATATAACACAGTGCAAATGAAGGCAATAACAAAGCAAAGTCCTTATGACTTATATTTTATTATTATTTTTCGTTTTCTGTCCATCTGCTACCGATTTCTTGCAAGAATCAAGTGGGGTCGACTTTCGCATTGACGTGCGATGAAAACTGAATGTTTTAGGGCGTAATAGTAAATTTAGTATAATACTTTTTTTTTCTTGCTAACGGTCTTCTTGACTCCTAAGAATATGCTGTACCAGCTATTCTTGAGAAAAAAGTATGTACAGTGAAACCTCTAAATAACAGACATTTTAAAATCCCCGGCGGAATAACATTGAATCTTATGGAAGGAAACTCTCTCAACAGCGGACTGTCTTACTAACGGACGCTGGCAGATAAAGCTTTCTTTTAAACCATAAACCTCTCAATAGTGGACATTTCCATCTGTATGGGTTTCTGTTCCAAATATTTTCAGACGTGAGTCATCGTCTTATCGAGAAGTAGTGAAGACAAATGGAAGCTTAATTTCTAGTCACTCCCCATTTTTCGATAGCTAAAAGTAGTCGCGGGTTCTTAGGGTGCTTAACAAGAAAAGCAACCAACACTCGCAACAATAAAATCAAAACCCGGTTACAAGGACAAAACGAGTAGCAATACTCAAGTGGAAACAAGAATACTGTTTTATTTAAAACTGGTAACACTGTTACACACAATTATCCTGCTACTGTCAGTCTGAGCCATAGTTGCCTAAAGGCCTTAAATAGAATTCAATTCAACTCAATTGTCCTGCTGCTAGGGTCATTACAGCGATGTACCGTAGTTCTTCTTTCTGTAAACGCCATAACTATGTACGTTCATTGCACTATATTAATGTACAGTACAGTAATTTATTAAAACTACTGTACATTAATTCACCTTCTACGTCATTTTCTTATTAAAAATTCTTATGGCCGTTTAACGGATGTTTTCATGTGTATTTCTAAATATCGGACACCTCTTGATAGCGGACATTTTTTTAGGTCTTAACGGTGCTATCTAGAAGACCGGTGCTATTCGGAAGTTTCACTGTATATACTCTTCGACAAAAACTAGATGCATCTACGCCTATAGCATCCGTTACACCTTTGATAGTTGATCATTGTGTATGAGCAGGTAGAAAAGATGAATGATAGATGATGCATTCACGCAGATCGTGAACTCTACACATTCTTTAGAAAAGCAACGAATTCTACGATAATCTGCAACTGGTGTAATCTATCATGTTTCTAATGTTCTGAAGATACCATCACTATGCAAAACCATTATGGCAATCTAACAAGTGTACACTTAATATTGCATCATAGATAGAGTGTAGTGATGATTTAAAAATCCATAAGATTTAATTTGAATTTAATTTTTAAGGCCTTTGGGCAAACGAATCCATATATGTACCGATAACTATCCAGAAATTTCAGTTACTTGGAATGTCAAGTTTTACCATACCCACAATATTTCTGACATAATAAACTTCCCTTTCGGTATCTCGACCATTTTCTATCACAAGGGATTTATACTAGCGATGACGGGTTGAATTTCGAAGTCGACATCGTCATTAGAAACCACATTTGTAAAGATTTGTATATTATTATTACTATCATTATCATTGTTTTAATTTTCACTGACAATTTTCTGGAAGTAATTTTCATGGAAAATGTATCTTTGTTCATTTTGCTGTTATTCAAGTCTTTCAAAAATTCCATTTTAAAAACTGTAACCCTGAAAAACACTCATCTAGGAATGAAGTTTTGACTATTTTGCAAGAGACAATATCAAGCTATCAATTGATTTTAGTTAGCATTTCTATAATCGAGTTTTGACCTAATGACGTTGCTGTTTACATTTGTAGCAAAAGTCAGTCCCGTTAAGAGAAGATGGTTGGCATTGCCGGATCCCCCACCCCTCGGGAAAAGCAGAAAATATTTCCCTATGGGGACTGCCGATTGGAAAGAGAGAAAAATGAAAGATGATAACTTTCAATTTCCGGCGAGGTATGTCCGTTCTTTATAAACAGCTTCAGTTTTGCAGTGTTTTTTCACTGCCTGACTTACTAATCAAAATTTAAACATTCTGATTTTCGAACTTTCTGTATTCGTTTCGAGAAGCATGGATGATTTGATGATAAAAAAATAATATTCAGCCAAAGCTAGTTAAAATGTATTTGGAAGTTGCAAAACTTCTTACTTCTAATTCAAAAGAGGCTCCAAAGACACTTCTGTGACTGATCCACATTTTCTTCTCTCGATGTGCAAGCTGTGTGATCTGCACTATGATGATCATGTTGTACCACATCTCCACGCATGTTTCCGGTTTAAATTGAGGAAGGGATGGTCTGTTCCTGTTAACAAGGAGTAGGTGACTAACTCTTGACATACCAAGTGTATTTCTTGTAGGTGATACGATATCGCTCATAGCATAAAGGATCTCTCGTACTCGGCTGTAGAGATTCCTATCGTCTTAACTGCTGTAATAAGAGGTCTTCTGTAACTTGTTTCTCGACAAAATTCGCGAAATTCTTGAACGCTTTGTGCAGGAACCTGGAATCTTTCATACAAGTTATTAACTTCAATATACATGTATGTATATAGGATGTCTCGGTCATCGGGCCTGCGTCTATGACTTGTGTCGTAGTCATCGTGGATTGCCTTAGACACAGATTGGTTAGATCACGTCGTTTTGAAAAGTCTTTGTTGTAAGGAGTTACTCAAACTTCGAAACGATGTAGTGCAGTCGGTAGAGTGCTTGCCTTATAATAGGTAAGACCCTGGTTCGATTCCCGTTGCCAGCCCTCCTGACTTGAGTTTTTCCTGGTTTCCTCGGTCACACCAAATAAACGCTGGGATGATGCCTCGAATAAGCCATGGGCCGATTCCTTTTAAGGTACTTCCCCTTGTTAAATGTGTCCAGTGTAAAAATGGCCGAAATTGGGCTGTATCTAGAGATTATTAAATAAATAAATGAAGTTAATAACGTTCAATCTCCCACGTTCCTTCTAGATACACATTTTAGTTTACTGGGGAAACGTAAATCCCCTGCGTCTCCCCACCTCCCACTTCCAACACTGATAATAGGTATGGTTCGATCCGGACGGTCTGATATTGCTAAAATTTACAAAAGAAAAAAATATTTAACAGTGCCATTTAGGCTAGAAAAACTGGAGGGTGATTTAGGCGTAACCATGGAACCCGATTCAACTCGACGTGTCTGGCAAAATTTGAAGTAAACATTACTATAGACCTCATAATAGATAGACTTAGCATGCTTCCCCATTTCTGGCTGCGCTAAAACTAATGGGTTTTTGTTCAGAGCACGTAATTTTGAATCCAACCGCTAGGTAGCTCTGTCATAGACCTCATAGTAGAATATGACATCTATGGCAGAGCTACCTAGCGGATGGACTAGTTTTAGCGCAGCCAGAAATGGGGAAGCGTGCTAAGTCTATCTATTATGAGGTCTATGACATTACTCATGGAATCAAAAGTATTGGTAAAATACTTGCAGTTTATTGATTAATTACGTACGTACCAGTTCAATTAGAATGTATTACAAGAGCGTAACAATTAAATAATTAATGATAATGTATTTTCAGTAATAAACAAATCCACTCACGTTGTGTCAAGAAATATTACAAAATGTAAGTTAAAGTTGCATGAGAATTCATTTAAGAAAAATTATCCTATTGTAGGAAATAGTACATTCAGAAAGCATTATTCCACACAGCAAGAAATATTTTCAAAATAAAGTTAAAAATAATTCTTGTGTCCACTAAGGATGCAATCTTTAAACATTTCCGAAAATATTTTCTGGATCATATATAGACTGTATTTCTAAGCATATTCATACACCAAAAACATTCTTTAAAATAACTTTCTACTCTGAAAGATTATTTATTATTGACTCTATTAGATATTCAATGTTTTAAACATTTACTCTCTTAATAGCATGGTTCCTCTCTTTCAGTATGAGTCAGCACAAGGTAGTACGCGCAACTTAGCAAATTCAAGTCGTATGAGCGCACGCGAAAGGAAACGGAGTGTCAACTCTGCCACCAGTAGAAAAACAACCACGGAAAGCTTATATGGATCCTTTCCAAGAGTAGCTACAGTGACATCTGCACTTAGAAGAATACTTACAAGAGATGGAAATCAGCTAAATCCTCTGTCGGAAAGTAATTCCAGTTCTTGAGTTTTATCTACAATTAGTTTACATAGGGTAATAAAGTTAAAATGTTTTCAAATATATATATATATATATATTATTCAAATATATATTATTTAATATCATATGAAAGATATTTCAGAATTAAACAAGAAATCTAAAAACTATTTTTTAAATTTTACTCTTCGTAGAATTAAACAAAATTAAACGATTACCTTCTTAATTTAACATGTTTCATTGGCGTGTGAACTATAGTTTCTACATTAAGTGACGTATCACGTACATAGAATAGAATGGAATAGAATAGAATACTTTTTATTGTCGTTAAACAACATTTGTTGCAATGGACAACGTCAGAATGGAATACAATATATTTACAATAGTTTAGTATAAAAACAACAGTTAGTACATGTAGATAGTTTCTTCACATTTATATATGCCATACTAATACAATGCTAATTTTTCATCGAATTCTAATACACTATACATAGGATTACTTATAAGCCAAGATTTACAGTGTTTCTCAAAGTTTCTACAACTCATCCCACATAGCAAAATGACGTCCCAGGGATATCTGAGGGATCTCCTGGCAGGATATTGGGACGTCCGTAGGACGTCCTGTTTAAGTCCCGTTTACATCCATGGGACGTATAGTTATAATTAATCCTTCGTATAACTATACGAAGGCATATCCTTCGTATAGTTATAATTAATTAAATAACTTCGTAAGGTCGATTTAATTTATAGAAATTCCAGGTAGGTAATCCCTCATGGCCTTCCGGGGACATCCAGGGGACCTCCATACGGGATGAACTGTTTGTATTGCCCACAGAGTTATCCCACGAACGTCCTTAGGACATCGCTATGGGAGCAGGACCATTCTGATGGTAATGGGATCTAAATAGGACGTCCCAGGGACGTACTCTGCTATGTGGGATGTTGCGGATATCCAAGGATAAGCGATTATATAATTTCATCCCCGTATATACATACATCATCATCATGACTTAGTCCGTTCTCTATCCACTGTTAGAGGATGAAGCCCTCTCTCATTTTTTACACAAATCTCGAACAGTTGCTGTCCTTATTCATGTAGATCCTGAAAAAAGCTGGATTTAATCTATCCATCTTGCATTTGGTCGTCTTCTAGGTCCTTTCTTTGGGAATCCACTGTAGAGTACTTGACGGCCATCTTCCACCTGTTATTCTAGCTGTGTGGCCGGTCCATCTCCGCTTCATTTTCTTTGTAGTCTTGATCACATCTTCTATATTTGTTTGATATCGTATTCATTCATTTATCTTCCTGCCTCTTCTAGTTATTTCTAGCATGCATTTCCCTATTGTTCTTTGTGTATCCCGTTTGCACATTCAATGTCCACGTTTTACTCATTATTTCCTAACCGCGACAATACATTATGCAAACAGTGGAACTTCTTAATGAGGACCTCGCGGCCGTGTCAAAGTGGTGTCATGATAAGGTTTACCCTTCTGGGAACCCAACAACAGATAAAACAAAATCAACCCTTCTGAACTAAAAGTACGTATTATGGATTTTTATGTCTCATTTCTCTCCGAATATCAAAAATCTTGGGCTAACAATAGATCAGAAACTGAGCTGGAGTACGCACACATTAAAGCATTTAAAAGTACTAAGACAATTGTATAAAATAAAAGATTTCTTATCACAGCATATTAAGTTATGTGTGACGCCGACCTGGTAACCGTGTGGGTTGGGGCGATAAGCAAGCGACTCGAAGGTCCCGGATTCGAATCCCGACTGGTGCATGGATCTGAATTTTAATTAGCATCGCATTCATAATCGTCACAGGCCGAAGTCCGTTACTAAAAATGGCCCTTACAAAATAAAGTATACATTTTTTTTTTTTACGTAGGCGGTTCTAGACCGCTGGCCCACATATCCTTATACACTCTGGGAAAATAGATAAACCTCACGTTATGGCCCGCAGCTTCCGAGCCATATGCACGCTTTATACCCCTTATTTCCTTGTAAATAATTACCACAGATACTTCTATAAACACCTACTGGCAACCCAGGAATCCAAAAAGTGCTGCGAAAAGCTATATGCCATTATCATTTCGTTGATACACAATTCATCAACATATAATAAGCGTAGCCCCATGAGTAGTTACGGCGAAACTTCGTGTTATGAATTACACGTATATTGCCACAAGAAATACGGACAGTATCTCGGGCTAGTGAAGAGGGGTTAGTTGAAGTCAAGTTCGATACCTTTTATTATATACGATCTACATGGAGTTTTAAAAAATGCATGTGCTAGCCCCCCAACGCGCAAGAAACTAAATGGTCCCTAGCACCGTTCCCTATTTCTCTCTCACTTTACACTTTCATTTCAAAACGGTTACATTTCAGATTTCAACACTTCTAGGCACGTTAGGAATGTTACATTTCTCGGACAAATTTTACGTTTTTTGCGGCCCATAAAGTAAAGCAAAGCGAAATTTAACAGGTAGTTCTAAGAACATGAGCGTGATTTCAAGTAATGACAAGCAAGAAATACAGTAATTGGAATTATTGATTGTTTTATGAAAGAGTTCATAGGGCAGAGAACAACTTTCTTCGGTTTTTGGATACGTTTTATTTCGCTTGGTTGCAACTAACAAAGTAATTAAGATTTTCAGTTTGGGAGGGTCTATTGGTGCTTGTAAATAGAGTTTTGCAGTTTCGTTCCTATTGATTTTTAATTGTAAGAACTTTAAGGTTGGGATATGTACTCGAGAATTTTCGGGGATTACACATTGGGTGGTCTAACAGAATCTCTGTAATTATATACTTCACAGTAATTGGAAAACGCACTGCAGGTGGTCAGCGAAGTTCATGCACTTCATGAAATTGAATCTGAATGTTTCACGGTTTTTCTGTTAGCCGCGGCTAGTACTCTCCCAATGGAAAAGGGATATGGTAAGGTGTAAAGTGTGGTAATGTTTAATAATTTTATTATTGTTTTTCATTATAATTTTACGAACATAATGTTTGCTTCATAATCATACGGATAAACTTCACTTTTGGAACCCATGCGTCCGCCAGCTACTGATTAATGTGTACGCTTTACATTACTTATTCCCTTGTAAATAATTCACGAAGTGGGGTAAAGGAATATTTAATCATCTGGATTCCATTAGCTTTATTATTTGCTGAGTATCTTTACTTAATGACCCGCAAAAAAGATGCATAATTTGCAGCACAAATGTAACATTTCCAACGGGAGTGGAACTGTTGAATTGCAAAATTTAACGAATTTTCGAGTCATGGAAGTATGAAATGAGAGCAAAAAGCAGTTGGGACTGTTTATGTGCTTGCATGTTGGGAATGAGCACATGGAGTATATGATAAACGTCATGCGTATCGCGTATAATGAACAAAATTTTGTAACCTGATCTTAAATAATCATATTCACTCACTCGACATGTACGTGATTTTTTGTAGAAAAAATAGTGTCATTCATAAATCGAGGTGTCGCTATTAGTAATCCACACGCCGCCATGTTTGTGCGTTGACCACCTGGATTGAGTATTTAACGAAATAATAATGACAGCTTTTCGTGACAATTTTCGTATTACTGACTGTTACTAGGAGTTTATAGAAGCGTCAGTAATAATTATTTGCAAGGAAAAGAGTGGTATAGTTTGTACACATGGGTCAATAACTTGTGGAAGCTGCGGGTCATCAAGTAAAGATGATCGTTTGTTTTTATTACCTATTTTCATTATCGTTTGGGGAATATTATGAGCTTGTCTCAATATATTCTTTACTTTCGGGATCACAGCTTCCGTCAATTACTGATACATGTATACGCCTCCCTTGTAAATATTTCACACACAACATCTAGCAACAACTAGCAATCCAAAAAGTGTTTCTAAATACCATGTGTTGTTATTATTTTTTAAATACGCACTCGTGTAGATCAGCAAACACAATATGGCGACATGCACAAGAATACTAAAGACCTACTTATTCATACTTGACCTACAATGACACGCATTTTGCTAGAAAAATCACGGACACAAGTCGAGTAGCAAAGGCAGTTTAAGTTATCTTATTTTATTTTTTCCATTATACGCGATGCACCAGCCTTTTAACATTCACTCAATGTGCACTCTCAACTCGGAAGCACATAAAGCTCCAGACATTTTTTTTTCCACATTGCATGAATACAACCTTTGTTATATTTTCCGTTTCAATGCTTATTACACACACGTTGAAAATATTACATTTCTTCTGTAAATTTTACATTTTTGGAGCTCCAAAAGTAGAATTCAACATCGCGTTTCAACACCACACACTTCCATCATTCTTGAAACTTTTACATTTTCGGGGAGTGCAAATACAAACTGACTTCATGCCCCGGCCAGCACAAAACAAAACTTTTCGTACCGCACCTAACTGAATCTGAATCCAAAAAATAAAAAAGGGCGACGTTAAAAAGTTGAGTGGAAGAACTGTGATGTTCTCTTTATGTATTCTCCTACAATTCTGTCATCCTTATCATAGGAATTTTGATAGGTGGCAATTGCCAAACTGTTTTGAAACCTACAGTTAGCGCGTTAACTGGAGGTAGAAGTACGGGTTAATTTAACTACCAGTTTGCTCAGTTTAACTGTTGGTTATGCCTTAATTAGACATTCAAAAACGGGTAAACCACGAGTTAGAGTTTAACTGTTAGTTACTAGCTAACCTGTACTTTAACCAGATAATGATTAATGAGAAACTAGCCCTACGGAAATGTATTATTTTAACGTTATAATCGGATTCTGGTTTGTAGTTTTTCTGAACTTGAAGAAAACAGGATTTTGCGATCAACGAATCAGAGGTGATTAAGACATTTACCATCAATTTTTATTCCAACTTCATCAGAATCTCAAAAATAATTTTAAAGAGATTGAGTGCCCTGTCTTATACCTTTCCAATCTTGAAATTTTTGACGCTCCTGATATGATCTGATAGATGTACATGTTTTGTAGCAATTTAATGTATGCACCTTCGATGTTCAAACTATCTGAGTACCTCCGGCAAAAAGACCAAATCGAAGGCGTTTCCAAAGTCTACAAATCATACACACAGAGGGAGTTGATAGTCATTAGTCATTTCCATAACTCCATTCAAAACTTGTATATAGTCCATGTAATAAATCCAATACGAAAACCAGCTTGCATCATTCCCTGACTAAAATAGTCTCGTTCATTACGATTCCAAATAAGTTTGCTAAACAGTTTTAAGAGGTAACAAGAACCTACTGAGTCTCTAGTTCTCAATACATTCTTCTTCCGCTACGTGGGTAACACAATAATAAAAGCATTGTTCTAACTTGAGGGTATTTCTCTCTTCATAAGGTACATTAAAAATAATTTGCCAAGGATTACATCTTTTAAACACTCTGCTGTTAATTATTCTTCTTCTGCATATTTCCCTTCTTCATCCCTTTAACTTCCTTATCCGCTTCTTCCATTGCATCTGGAAATTCTATACCATTTTCTTCTCTTTCTCCTTTTCTGAGATCATCGAAGCAGTAGAGTTTCCCATAGAAAGTTTCAAGTAGTGTTCATAGCACAGACAGAATTGGTATACGAAGATGATGGTTTTATTACTGACGAAAATAGTAAATTTGCCTGAATTTTATCAATAAGGACAGTCATTTTTACTAGCAGACTTGAGCTGAAAATTGCCCCCTGTGGTATCAGTTAATATGCTAAAATTATGTTTATGTTGTGTTTCCTATATTCAGAACAATATTTTCGGTCATAGATTACATAATGTTTGAAGGACATGCCTAATGGTTTGTCATCCACCAATGAATCTTGTCCGATTTTTGTAAGAATTAGAATGTATATTACTTTTCTTACAAGAAGTTGTAATTACTTTCAAAAAAATATTAGCATATTCATAAGTATATCTTATTTATGTTCACAACCATAAATGCTCATAAAGAATCTCTAGTACATTTTTATATTGAGAAAAAATCTAACAATTTGAAACTCATATCCAATGAACAACACATTTTAAACTCGCTCACTCACTCTATAGCATACAGAACTCACAAGTTCATCGCCGCAGTAAGAAACGTTCGCCATAGGATTCTATCCTGGGCAAGATCAAGCCAGTTTTCATCACGAACACTTACCTCTCGAAGATCACTTCTAATATTGTCCTCCCAACGACGTCTCGATCTTCATGAAATATAGTCTTCGTTTTCCCCCCATCCGAGCTACATGGCCTGCCCATCATAGTCGTCGCGATTTCATTATTCTTATAACATCGGGTGAGTCGTATAGTCCGTGGAGTTCATTATGCAGTTTCCTCCATTCTGCGGTCATCTCATCTCGTCCCGTATATTTGTCTTAAAACCTTATTTTCAAACACACGTAATTTATGTTCACCTGCAAGGGACGTACTCCAACTTTCGCAATCGTAAAGTATTACCGGCAGAATAACCGTTCTGCGTATTTTCTGTTTCAACTTCTTGAAATGGGAAATATACATAATGGTTATCGTGCCGGTAATATCAACTTCCTTGATATTAATCGTGAGGTTAGGAGTTTCTGAACTGGATAGAAAGAACACAGAAAATAAAAACAAAATTCGGAAAATTTAAGATTTATAGAAGGGTCAGCCAGTGTTCCAATATACACTAAAGTTATGCAGATGGTTAAAAGAAAAATTATATTATTTTTCATTAGGTCTTATAGAGCAAAAATTACGTAATGCATGAGAAAACATGCACAACAAAATATCTTGATGAGCATCACTACACAAAAAAAAAAAAATGTTTTCTCACTAAATAAATATATTTCTAAAACCATGGTCCGAGGAACCACATTAGTGCTACACAATTTCACTTCAGTATTTAAGGGTTAATTTGTGTGTCTGGGCCAGAAAAAACAAGACTTTCAACAAAATTACACCCCGGAGTTTTCAAAAATTTTCAGCCCGTTCAGTTTAAGTTCATAAATATGACTCTATCTAAAAATTATCAACATGTGTGAAGGAACAAAAAGTGTCCGCAGGACCTCAATATCTGCATTGGTTCAAAACTTATGGTCGGTTAAAATCAAGGTTGCGTCGCTTTTCGCATATTCTGAAAATCTTTGTATGATGAAACAACACATCTACATCACCCAAATTTTCATGTCAGAAAAAAGCAGTAAAAAATGCGTCGGGAAATCATTGCCACCATTTTTTTTTTCTCCAGCTGAAAGCGCACTTGCCTGGAACACGGTTCTCGTCTGACAGAGAAGTGAAGATAGTTGCCACGAAGTGGTTTAATGAGCTGGGACATGATTCTACCAAGACTGCATCAACAAGTTGGTTCAGCGGTCTGATAAATGTCTCAATCGCCTTAGCAATTACGTCGAAAAGTGATGTGTGTGTGTGTAGCCTTCTTAGAATATGTCATCAATTCATGCCCGATCATACTGTTTGTTATTGTTGTTTTGTTTCTGTATACAGATAAATCTTTTCTGTAAGACATCGGTGGTTTAATAATCTTAAAACGTGTATAATAGATATAAACTTAAAATATATATAATAAATAATCTGTAGAACCCGTAGTAAACTGTTCTTTTCGTACCCTACACACGTTTTAGATAATGATTGTTACATAAACAAAAGAAAACGGACAAACTGACCAAAATTCTTTACAGGAAAACACAGAGCAATTTTAAACTGAACCACTGATATAAAACACAATATTCTCTATAGTAGGTTGGGCCAAATTGCACACACTACTTTTAAAAATATATTGTGTGTTTAGTTTTCTGTAAGAAAAGGTTAAACCCTTGCAATAACAGCATTGCAAAATATTATAAAATATATTTTATTTTATCTTTAGTAGTTTTCAATTCACAGAATTAAATTAAAATTATAAACTTCCCCGAAATATGTCATTTAATATTTTTACTTTCAAATAATTATTTCTAAACCGCTAAGCAACTACATTTATACATTTTATTAATTTCAGGTCAACAGTCAGATTATGGTAAAAGTTCAACCAGCTTACAAATGAGACTAAGAAATGCTGGCTTATTGGACGAAGTTATTCCCGAAGTTGACGAACAATCTACTACTCATTCCGGACGTGATATAATGAACAAAGAACAAAGTGAAGAAGGCGTTTTTACGATGGATTTAGATCCAACTTATGAAAATATAAGATCTCCTCCAGGTTCATCAGGAACAAATACAATTTATGCTGAGCTGGTTTCAGTGAAAGGTGCTCCAATGAACAAAGAAACATCTTTGGAGAAGAAGGAAGAAAGTGACGAAACGAGTTCTGACGATGATTTAATGAAACTTAAGAAACAACTCAGGCGGGGAAACAACCAAACGCTGCCTTCGCTTGGCACGTTAAGAACAAATCAGGGAAGTGAAGCGTGTGATGACTCTTCGTTTGGTACCGTGATATTACCTCCCGTCACACCAAGCAAAGGGCAACAAGAACCGGTGTAAGTGAAACGAATATTTTTATAGAATGAAACTGCTTTTATAATTGGCAAGTTCCTTTTGGAGGGGGAAAAAAAAGTGTTACAATTGTCGTATTTGTGTAATGTTACTACTGCGCCAACTTGTGTTAATACTGCAATCAACATAATTTATACATGACTTAATGTATTGTATTATGCATGTAATGGAATTATATTTTAACAAAAGCTGTATATACTAATTTTTCAAAATATACTAATTCTTGTTACAGATTGAATTCTTATATATTTCGAGCTTCGAAGTTAGTTAAAAATGTACAGCAAAATGTAATATTTTTATTTCAGTAGTTTCACGTAAGTTGTATGACAAAACGAACTGAACAGCAGAAATACCAAGCTAAAAATATGCTTTTATCCGACTGGAAGCGCCACGAACACGCGTAAAGAAATTTCATACAAATTTAACTGGTATAAATAATCGATTTATATTTCCTAATATATATGAAATTTACGTATATATATACATATATATATAGTGTGTATTTAGAAGAATGCCAGATAAGCGATATAATAGGTGCAATCTGAATAGAGAGGAAAGAAATTATACTTACGTAGTATCTTGACGAAGATCACGTGCACAATTACACACTTAACACTATAAGTCATTTATAATTTTCGGCTTCTTCCTTCTTGAGTTGTATACAAAAAAAAGTTCACTGAACACGCGTGAACAATTGGAAGAGCTAGAGAAACAAAATGGCGGACGTTCTCATCGAAAACTATTGACGACGTTCTGCTCGTGCGTAAGTACTGATGGGAAACGGGTTTTGGAAATGGTGTTTTTTCTTAAAAATTGAGCTGGGTACAATAATAATAATAACTGGGAATCAATAAAGGAAACGCAGTCAGAAAAGTAGAATTTGGTATAGAAACCACAGCCGGAGAAAGTGGGATAGAGTATAGAAAACGCAACCAGAAAAAGTGTGATATAGTTAGAAAACGCAGCCAGAAAAAGTGGGTTTTTAGTTTAGAAAACGCAGTTAGAGACAATGGGATATAGTATCGGAAACGCAATGAAAAAGGAGTAGGTTGCCGAGTCAATCACAAAAAGTGGGGTCAGAATAGAAAATTAAAAAACGACAAAGAAACGAAATAGGCTGGAAATGAATGGTCACGGGTGGAGGGTAATTGTGAGTGTAGACGTAGAGAGAAGAAGAAAAGCCACTGCGGGTTTAGACCAGGTTTCAGTTTTGCTCAAGCTCTGAATGAAAGCTGCTTCCCAGAGACGACGTGGGATGTATTTGTGGTGGGGGTTAAAGTATGGATTATAGCTACACCTAAACTGTCATCAAAGTCAGTATTGTGCAATTGCGTGTTTAGACAATAGCGAATCGGGTCTGTTGGTGAAGGAAAAGTGTCTGTGGTTATTGACACGGAGATTTAAGGGACTGCCTGTTTCACTCACATAGAATTCCGGGCAGAGTGTACAGCAGGGTTGGGAAATAATGTTTTTTTAAATATACTGTATGTTTAAAAAGTTTTTTTTTCTTTTTGTTTTACACACGTTTTTATAGACTGCAAAAACGTGTTTAAAACGTTTTAAACATTTCCTTAAAAATAAAAGAATGGTAGGGGCTACGATAGGTACTCTATCTGCAGTAGCCTCTATAACGTTTCAATCGCGCTTTCAATCTATTCATAAGCACTTACTAGAAATTGTAGGTTCTATTTTACCAAATTTGATGAAATTTGCTGTTTATTAAAATTCAATGACAAAGCTATTTAATATATGAAAGATAAAAAGGTAAAGGTATACTATGTGCAATGTGCAAGCGCCGTGAACGGCGCTTAGGGAATATGGAGTCAGCTCTCCACATATTGTCGATCAACGCCACGAAGTGAGGTGGGGTGGTCAATCCCATGCTCGGCTGCCTTTACCTGCCAAAGTGACCAGAAGTACTAAGGACACTGACCTCGGGGTGGCCGGAGATGTTAGAGCGCACGCTTTGTATGCGCGTGGTCACAGTTTCAAATCCTGCCGGGGTCCATTGAACAGAGTGGTTCAGAGCCCACTTTACCAAAAACAATAGATTCCGTCCTTAGAAGCTCACCAGCTCGTTTAGGACGTTAATAACAATGCACTCACTTACCAAAGACACTGTGGTACTCAATTTGATAGGAGACTGACACATTAGAGCGCCAAGCATGGGAACACTGTAGGGAAATTTTCCAGTGTCCTGACCGCTATTTGAACCCGGGCCACTCGATTCGCAGTCAGACGTGCCATCACCTGTTACAGTTTTTGTCGAATGTATGTAATAAATTGCCTTGTCAGCGAATTTTAGTAAGTAATAAATTTGAAGAGTAATCCAAGTATACTCTAAAATAAGAATTTATTTTTCGTTTAATTACACTTCTTGAAATGTTCTCTCATTCAGGCAACAAGGCCTGACATTTCCTTTTTACACAGTCTATATTTAGCTTTTACGGTTTTATTATTTCCGGAAGGATTAACTTTAAAGAAGTGTGTTCAGATTAAATCCTTTTTTCTTCCTATACAATTCATTGGTAATGAGTCTATAAACGAACAGCAAAGAAGCAAACTACCTAATAAGTTCTACCACCCGACATAAACTCCAAGCTCAAAATAAGAAATAATTATCAAATCTGCATAGTTACCACCCTTTCACATGGAGCCACCATGGTATCGCCACCAGGTCGTCTCATAGTTTCAAATGGAGCCTTTCACACGTGGTGGCGGTCGTACCTTTAGTGGCGCGGCCTGCAATTTTCCAATCCATCAAGTTGGCAGCGCCACCACATCGTTCCATAGTCTCAAATGAAGGTTTCACACAAGAGCGATTTTCCGAGCCACCAGAGGTACAGATGCTTATCAGAATAATGGAAACAGCTGAACGAAAGTGCAACTTACCAGATTAATATGGTGTCGGGCCACCTTTCGCCTTCAGAACAGCCTTGATGCGACGTGGGATGGAGGCATAGAGGTCGTGAATGGTAGCAAGTGGAATATTACACCATTCCTCGTGCAGGGCATCGACCAGTTCTGTGAGAGAGGATGGAGGTGGAAATCGTCGCCGGAGTCGTGTTTCCAAGATGGACCACAGATGTTCAATTATGTTGAGATCTGGGGATTGGGCGGGCCAGGGGAGGTGTTGAACTTCAACCCGATGTTCCTCAAACCACGCTGCAACAACTCCAGCTGTGTGAATGGGTGCATTATCATCCTGGAATATGGCGTCATTGTCCGGGAACAACATCCGGACCATAGGATGCAAGTGGTCTCCTAAAATTGCGACATAATCGTTGGCAGTGATGCGTCCGCGAAGTGTGACCACAGGACCCAATGAAAACCATGATATTGCGGCCCACAGCATCACCGTGCCGCCGCCATGTTTCACAGTTGGGCGGAGACACTGCAGATCATACGCTTCTTTGGGCGTTCTCCACACATAAACACGGAACGTGGTTTGGAATAGGGTGAATGGTGACTCATCCGACAATACCACATGTTTCCAGTCGTCAACGGTCCAAGTTGCATGGTCGCGGCACCATTTGCGGCGTGCTAAAGCGTTCTGGTCCCTGATGAGAGGTTTGGCCCGTGCAACACGACCCCGTAAGTTCATGTCATGTAATTCGCGGCGGACTGTGATTGTCGAAACAGGTTGGGGGAGGTGCTGATTGAGTTCCTCCGTCACTTGCGCCGCAGTGGCACGACGGTTCCACGTGACAATGCGCTTTAATACCCGGCGTGCCCTGTCACTGATGCTTTTCTTCCGCCCACTGTTCCGCTTCCCCGATGTGGTTTTCCCGTGTGTTGTGTAGGCCGTCATCACCTTCGACACTGTCCCTGGCGACACACCTAACACTCTAGCCACTGCCGTCACACTCACTCCACATAACCGCGCACCAACAATTTGCCCTCTTTGAAACTCTGAGAGGTCTCCCATTTTACACTACCTCCGTCTGCTGCAGCCACTGCACACTCCTGTTCCACGACGCCTGACGTAGTATGGAGACCGACCTAACACACCACCACCAGCAGTCCGGCGCTGCGGTCGCCACGACACCACTGCCAACCCATACATCTGACGTGTTTCCAACTACAGGTGTTTCCATTATTCTGATAAGCATCTGTATATTTATTTGACAATTTTGCATTTTGAGCATGAATACTGAAGTAGAAAATGCACAATTCGACACAGAACTTCATAACCGAAGTTCAGTCAAGGACTGCAGTATGGGAAATTACTGCTGAAGAATATTTAGAGAATTGAAGTAGAGACGCTGGGAGAAGCTTGTAAACATTTTTATAAACAAAGAAGATGCCTCGCCTGTACAGAAAAATCAATTTGGTAAGTTTTACAGTTGTAGATATAGTAAACATTAAATTGATAGAATTTATTTATGACCTTTAGAGGCATCTCAGTCTCGGATCAAGATAGGATAGGGAGGAGGATGTTGTGAAGTAGTCGTCCAGGGCCAAGGTTGTAGATACCATCCCGACATTTGTCTGGTGCTACTGAGGAAAAATACTGAAAAAACCTTTGATGAAGTTGAATTTATTTATGGCCTTCAGACATCTAAGGCTTAGGTTGGGATAAGGGAGGGGAAAAGAGCGGGAGGTGTCAGCCAGGGCCTAAGTTGAAGGTACCATCCCAGGATTTGCCTGGTGTGACAAAGAAAAAACCTGGAAAACTGCAGTCAAGATGGTCGACAGCTGAAAATGAACTCAATACCTACCGAGTGCTAACTGAGCTACGGTCGCTCGGTGGAAAAACTTCTGTCAGGATGGGCGGCCGCTGGGATACTGTAAACATCTCACTACAAAGTATTGTAATGTGAAAATACTCTTTAACTTTAATTCCTCATCTATAAAAACATTTTATTTATTTATTAATTTTTATTATTAATATTATTGTATTTAAGAGAGTTTTGTGTCACTCTCTATTATCACTTTTTAACAGAGGTTATATGAATTTCTAACCTAATTTATTCATTTTGAAAACATAAAGAGGTTAGATCAGTTTTCTTTCTCTGTCTGACTGTGGGTTTGTCTGTCTGATAGTCTGTCTCCCTATTAATTTTGTATCGAGTATGCTGACTCTCATGGTCGTGTCCACATCAGCCAGTTCGATTTTTAAATACTGTGGCAACTCATCAAAAGATGCAATGCTCACTCATGTGCGCAGATTATTGTACTGTGTGTAGAATATTCCTTTTGTTGATTGGTCTTGTAATAATGGATTCACGAAAAAATTCTTTTTCTCCACTTTCGGCGTTTACATAACCGTGAAAACAGAAAAACAACAGTAACTGCTTCTTCCAGCTCCAATTTCGAACTGGTGGCATGGTTAAAAATTTCTGGTAGCGCTACTGTGGTAGCTTCGTGTGAAAAGACCCTTACTCACTACTGTCTCTTTCCTCAAAAACATAAAAAGAGAGAGAGAGAGAGAGAGCAATGTAATCATGGAAGCAAAATACATGTCCATGAACTTTTTTCTTTTCCTGGCAGTTTCTCACAATAAAAAAAAAGAGAAAGAATTGAAATATGAACCTTTTGTTTCATGTTATTGATAGCGAATTAATATTTCCTGCTTCTAGCATTCAACCGATAAAGAACAAATAAAATGCATTTTATGTCTCCGCCTGTATGCTTGTGGCGCCAAATGCTGATTATTTTGGAAACTAGCTTTCACACGGTACACATCGTATACGTTCTAATGGTAAAAACACACCCTTGCGTACTCTAAAAATAACATAATTCTTTCAAAACAAAAAATAAAATTAACATGTTTTAAACACGGCTTAAAAAACATCGTTTAAAACAAATATTAAAAATGTTTCATACAATCGCCTCTGTTTAAAACACATTTAAAACATTTGGTTTTAAACATTCCAACCCTAGTGTACAGGTTAGGATATATATGACGTTTGAGGTTTGACAGGTTCCTTTGGAATGTAGAGTGAAGTTGCCATCGGCTGTGCAGATAGAGATAATTGGAAACAGGATGAGGATGAGACAGGTTTTATATCTAGCGCTGTTACATTTTTGGGTGGAAACTTCAAGCAAGTGGGATGAAGGGTTTGTGTGGCCCAAGATGATTCTAAGATTGGGAGGATGCTGAAAAACTAATCTCGGCTTGGTGGGAAAGACAGATCTGGTATCGGGGTCAGATTGGAGTATATGGAAGTGGGAATGCAGAATTTGTTTGATCTTGGTAAGTTTAGGACGAAACTGAGTAATTAAGGCTGGAGGATTCGTATTGGTATTGAGAGTGTGTTGTGTGTGTGACTGCACGTAGAATCTGTTTGGATACAAGGTTAAGCCCTAGAGGCATTCGTTGTACATTTCGGTTGCGGATGTGGTGGAATTCAGGCGTTGTCCTCTGAGGGCAAGGGAGAAAGGAATAGCTTTTTAGTATGGTAAGGATGGTAACCAGCGGCGGTTTTTCAGGTGAAGTGGGTGAAGCTGTACTTCACCTATTATTTTATTTCTGCATAAATTAAATAAAGAAAACACACGTTTCAAAAATACTGAAATAAATATCATAAAATGCCAGCAAGAATAACACAAACTCGCTTTATTATAGTTTTGCCTACAAATAATTCACAATACTGACGCTAGAAGGCGCCATCCGTCTTGCAAAGTACGCTCCTTTGGTTTCTCAGCAAAAGGAAGGAAAGGACGCATTTAGGATTGTCTCTAGCTATCTTCTTTTCTATTGACCTTGAGCCTTGAGCGGAAGTGAGGTCCACTATTTGTAGCAGCAGGTGAACTTCTGTCAGGTCATTCTGACCAATCAGAAGTGGCCTGGAGCTTAGCGTTGGCAGAGACTTACTCCTTTCTTTCCTACTCTGTGGCGCCTGTGAAGTTCTCTCTTGCTCTTTCCAAAAGAGATTCACTGCCCAATGCATAGTGAGATACTGGAATTTTCTCCAAATCCCACCTTAGCAGCACTATGAATGGTTGCGACAGGGCTGGAAACTACACGATAATTACCACGGTAATAAGGAATTTCATCGCCTGTACGATGTATAATCCAGATTTTACTACTAGAGAATATATAGTAAATTGGATGCTAAGCATCTTAGCTACAGTATGTACGATTTTAAAACCTAGTAAGTTGATCTATCATCACGCTTTTAAGATAAAAAGAAGGGAAAAATTCAAACGCATGTTGCGGACGAAGTAGAAAAATTTCAACGTAAATATAACTATCCAGTCGCTGAAGTCTTCTCACTCAGTGTTGAATGCAGAGAATTCAGGAGGTGTGTGGGGGTGGGATAGGAATTGCGCTAAAAGAGGAACTTTTCTTTCAAGAACAATATTTTATCTTTTTCTATGGCTCATAACAAACTCCCTGGAGAATTTTGAAGCTCCAATGGGGATTTCTCTCGCCCCACCCTCTAGGTTCATCATTAGTACCATCAGATGTAATTATTATACACGCATATCGGATTAAGAATATGTCGAAGCCAAGTACTCACCTTTGGTGCTGGGGTCGTCGGATCGATCCCTACTCATGCTATGCGGGCTTTGTGGTGAACAAACACCTTGTGCGTGGGTTTTCTCGAGGTGCTCCTGTTTCCTCCCACTTTCTTCATTCCATCAATTCATCCCATCATCATCCATACGGCCTGAGCCATAGTTGCCTAAAGACCTTAAAATGAATTTTAAAAAATCGAAGCCAAGTATGGGAGTTAATCCGTCCATCAAATGTTAAAGCCACAATTTCCCACTTAAATGGAAAAAAAATATATCCTCGTCATAATCCGGAGCATATACAAATTTGATGAGTGACAAATATTTATATTAGCTTTATATTAGTAACATAAATATTTATATTTATGAAGCTTTAAGAATATTAATTGGTCGCATCTTCACTATTAGGTTTTAAAGACTGCTTAAATATCTTGTCGGTGATAAAATGATCGTGTAAATTTATATTGCAGATACATGCATTGATTATTTATATGAAGAAAATTTTAATATTAATATTTATTCAATGCATAAAATGAAAATAGCGAAATAAGTTTACTAGCTAGAGAGACTCGCTCAAACAGATACTGACAAAACCCTCCAGGATTTTCCCTGGTGCGTGAGAATTTCATCCCCGGTAGTTGATTCCGAATATCATCCCAACCAGGGATAAATCTTTATATTTCCATCCAAACAGATAGTAGGTTGAAAGTTACAAGCAAATACTAGTTTTATAATCCCCCTTCGAAATTTATAACGAATCGAACACTGCCTAAACCTTTACCATGAACATAATACAGATTAAAATGTTTACACTCGCAGTTAATGTGGTCTAATGACACAGATATCAGTAATTGTTTAGGGCAGATATTTAAGCAGATTATGAGGTAACAGAATTAGCAGTAAAAGCTTGTGTAAAAAGGTATAAAATGGAACCTGTTGGTTTAACGTGAATAGAAAAATAGATTGTTTTTGTAGATTTGTACCTAATATACGAGAGCCTGTTAGTTCATTAACCTGACGCCGGATGTGGTGCTCGACTGACTTAATGCACAAGAGTTCAGTTCACGGAGTGTCGGGAACGTGTCCCGGGTGTTGTTTGTGGAAACTTAACCACTCGTATTTCTTTGAGACTTGCGAAGTAATTAGTACTAAAATGACATAAAAGGGAAGTTTACGAAACGTCTTTGTATCTGATTGAGTTTCTGTCTACTATTTCCTTCATTCTCTTCATGGAACCAACGCTTGATGGACAAATCATTTCTATGAATTTTGTTGTAGGCATTCTCGGAATACTGCGTTTAAGAAAACATGCCAATTCACTCAATCTTAAAGGTGGTGTGGAAAAGGCTAAAATATTAAAGGTTCTCATGTGGAACCGAAGGGAAATTACGATACCAAAATGTAGTCTAGTTTTGGTCGCTTTTTGCCTCATGTGCAGCTCTGAATAAGTGCGATATTACTCTAAAAGAGAACCATACTTTTGTAGTAATAAAAAATCTATAATTGCATTAATTACATCGTGAGAACATGAAGCAAAGTTTTAAAAAGAATGCTCAAGTTGATTTGTGGAGTTACATTTAAATTTGAATATTCAAGGCCTTTGGGAAACGTGCTTTGGCTCTGGCCGAATGGATAATGATGCGAGAATCGGTGGAATGAAGAAAATGGAAGAGAAAACGGAAGAGTCCCGACTCCCCGAGAAAATTCAGGCACAAGGCCTTTGTCCACTACAAAGCCCGCGTGGAACGAACCGGGGACCCCACGCACCAAAAGTCCCATTGAGTTTCACTGTTTGAAAAATTACTTAATTACAAACTCAAGAAAAGTGTTATTTCTATTTGAATCATAAATGTACTTAGCACAGCCATGTGAAGGTGTGGTCATTTTGAAGAGAAGTAGCAAACTGACTGAAACGATGTATTTGGAAGGTAGAAAATCAGTATTAAGGAGAACAATATGAATTAATAATTGCATGGTGTATTGGGGAGGGGCAATCCAGCAGGATGCTCAACATTGAGTAATATAAGTAAATGACATTAAGAATAAATCGGTAAAGTCAGGATAACTATTACCAGTAGCTAATATGAAAGCGTGTTTACATATAAATGCTTTGGTAGAACTTCACCTATTGTTTCAACCACGAGCCGCCACTGATGGTAACTTGAATAATGCAAGCATTGCATGTGGTTGGTTGGTTTAATACGGAAGTGGTAAAGATGTTGTTTTTCAAGGTGATGTCTACGTCAAGGAATGTGATTTTAGTGTTTGAGATGGACCAAGTGAACTGGGAAACACGGAACTGGTTCAGCTGTTCTAGGAACGTGTTGAGGCTGGAGACCACAACATTAAGACATCGTCCAAAAAACGGATCCAAAGTAGAGGAGTCAACGGTTGGGTTTGTAGGAAATAGTGTTCAAGCTTATCCATGAACAAGTTGGCGTAGGAAGGTGCCATTCTCGTACTCATGACTGTGTCTCGGATTTGAAGGTAATGTCTGGTCGAAATCTGCAGTAGCTGTTTTCTCTCTCTCTCTCCATGTTTATACCCACCCACCCCTGACCAATCACTTCTAGCCTATTTTGTTTCTTTTCCTTTCCCAGCTTTTATTATTATCAGTTATGGTACACAGCTAATTTTTAACACAAAACACCATTAAAAACCCGTTTCGCATCAGTGCTTGCGCACGCGCAGGACTTCGTAAATTGTTTTTGATGTGGACATCCGCCATTTTGTTTTTCTATTTCTTCCAATTGTCCACGTATGTTCAGCTTTTTTTCTTGCCTAAAATTAAGATGGCAGAAACCGAAAATTGTAAGTGACTTTATAGTGTTAAGTGTGTAATCGTGCACGTGATTTTCGTCAAGATACTACGTAAGTACAATTTCTTTCCTCTCTATTAAAATTCACCTCTTTCATCGACCCATCTTGCATTTGGACGTCGTCTCGGTCGTTCCTTTTCTCTAGGAATCCAATATAGCATATTTGTCGTCCACCTTCCATCTGTTCGTCTAGCTATGTGACCGACCCATCTCCACTTCATCTTCTTCGCAGTCTTGATTACATCCTCTACCTTTATTTGTGTGCAAATCCATTCATTTGTCTTCCTGTCCCTCCTGGTTATTCCTAGCATGCATCTCTCCATTGCTTTCTGTGTGACTCTTAATCTTTGGGTCTTTTTCGCATTCAATATTCAAGTTTCACAGTCGTACATCATCAAGTTTCTTCTGAGATTTTGCTCTCTTTTTTCTTTTTGATGCCTACTATTTCCTTGGCTGTCTCTCTTATTATCTCAGTCAGTATTTTATTTCTGCTATTGATGTCTTCTTTATCTTCTCACTATTCCAAGGCGCTGAATCTGTTGCTTAGTTCTGTCTGTTTCCCTAGATTTTCTAGATCTAAAAGTGGCGCTTTTCCTCTGATAAGCTTCTTTCTCTCAAGTCAAGTATTTAGTTTCAGCTTACATCTTACCATCCTATTATCACTCGAGATTTTGAAACTGTTAAGAACAGACACGTTTATCAGAATTTCCCTGTTATTCGATAAAACGTAGTCTATTTCGTTTTAAGTCCCGTTTGGGCCTTTCCATGTCCACTTCCACTGGGGTGGTTTCTTAAAAAAAAATGTATTGGAAATGAACAGTCTGTTTGCTTCTGAGAATTCCACTAACTTCTCTCCTCTTGTTCCTTTTTGCCAAATATCTCTCTCTATATTGTAGATTTCTCCGTTTTACACTGTAAACATTTCACTTACCGTGAGAATATCTTTACGACGGGTTACGTAGTTCAGGTGGTAGAGCTGCTATAATCTTACTGCGACATGAAAATACACTTGTTGTACATTTTGAGGTAATGCTTTCTTTCGACTACGGGGAAGAGATAGAACCTAATAACTACTAAATACTAGGCTTTTGATTAATACACTTTCTATTGGGGTTAGTTAACTTTCTACTGGGGCTTCTAGGAAGGAATCTACTTCGATTGAAAAGATGCAGAAAGTAAATAATACCATTGCATGAATACAGACTAATATTGAAAACTATAATACAAGACGACGGACGTAGTGAGCATCAGAATAATCGACGAATGAAACATAAACAACCCAATTACAGTACCTTGGACCTGTGGCGATGAACCAAATTTTTGCTGCGAAGATGGAACTTGGGTTGACTTCTTGGTCTGTCTTCGTTCTGCAAGTGGCCTCTGGATACAAGAACGGCTTTCTTCTTCTCTCTTCAAAGTTCTTGGCTGTTCGGGGACTTCTGAGAAGAGGTCCCAGACCCGAAACTTACTAACGACGGTAGATCTGATACACCAACAGCCAAGACTTCCCAAAATGTCCAGGTTTTATACTAAAACCATCCACTTTCTTCTCGATATCAACCAATCACAGAAGTCCATGTCTCTGCCTCTCAATACAGTCTTGCCTCCTCAGAGCCAATCAAAACCTGACTGGTCCTTTGGTTTTGGTAGTCTGTACTTTGCTCTGTTGAGTCAACTGCCACGTAAGATGAACTCTGGACTGTGTAAGATAAAACTTCGGATGTGCTTATTCACTCTGTGAAATTGGATATATTTCCTGTCACTTCTCTCCTTACATACTTGTTCTTGACAGGAAACGGATGTTAATTTGTTTTCTTAACTATTCTGGTTTTTAAAACACACCGAGATGAATAATAATATGATTGTTTTAACGAAACACTTTTCACTTCTTGGTTTGCTTAGATACGAAATTGGGTTCTTTTGTATAATAAAGCTTTTTCTCTATTTACATTTACCTTTTAGCATTAGGTGTTATTCACCATTCAACATTCCTCCAATACGACTGAGGTAATACAATACCTCATTCCCGAAGTAGATTAAATCCTGAAACAAGACTCTTTACAAATATACACATTATAAACATATGTACAAGAAATTATATACACAGATAACATTCTTCCTTTACAATCTTCTCCCAAACATTCAACATTTCTTCCGGTAAGCCGAAGCGCACTTCCTGTATTGGCATGCAAAATCTTGAAGACATGTCGAAGACAACACTTATCACTAACACTAGGAGAATGGAAAATTAAAGATTGTAGTAACTATGACACACTATTTGTGTAGGGACACTTGACATTGCGGGGGGGGGGGGTCTGTTGAACCATTTGGGGTTGTCCTGAAGATGTGTCGACGAAGGATCTTCAACACTGCACAATGTCACTGTGGTGGGCGTCCATTGTTGGAGTGGGGGAAAAGACATGGGTCGAATAATCAATATGGTGGTTGTCTTTATTCTCTGTAGACCAATGCACTGGGGATGGGGAAAAGTTCTCAGCTGTTCTAGTAGATAAATTCGACGACATTTGGGTGGACTGGGTTCTTAAAGGGTTCTGATGCTCTTTGTCCGTCCTAAAACTAAAGTAAGAAATCAAGAGTGGGAAGTTCAAAATATGAAGCGGGGATCGAATTTGCCTGATGGGACTGTCGTATAAGGACATTTGTCTAGAGATGAAAAGGACGTTTGCTGTATGGCGTCTCTGGTATGTCGAAATATTTGCTTAATCTTGCGTAAATTGGGTGCCCTAAGTGACTTCAAGTAACGTGAGTAGAGATATGCACTAATTCCTAAGGTTGACAGGAAGATTTCTATCAGTATGATCATACATACAAGAAAGGTCGTCTCCATTGTCAACTGTGAAAACCAAATACGTTGTCAAAATTAGAGCTCTACGACTGATTCCAACAATGAATTCTCAATAACTATCTATTCTGAAAGTGTAGCAAATGTAAAAACAATTTACGACAGCAAATCAGAAACAATAACAAAAACTGGGGGGGGGGGGGGGAAAATATCTCAAAAAAAAACAGGTGTGCAAAAATGTATTTTCTTCTGAACTGCACTGTAACGTGCTTTGAAAAAAAAAACTATAAACTCTGGCAAGTGAAGTTCTTTATTATTATTATCTTTTTGTTAGAAAAAATGAGAAAAGAAATAATCCTGATGCTCGTACACATATACAATCAAAAGTTTAATGGAGATGGGCCTTTCACCAAAAAAACCCTCAATTATGATGCATAAAAGAAACATAATTGTAGCAATTTTTCTGTTAGGACTGCAGTTCCTTCCAGAAAGAAATGCATTGTTTTATTATATACTGAACTGTATACTGAATTACATACTGAATTATATACTGAATTGTCATTGACTGCAATGGAAATAACCTTAGAGTTGCTGAAAGCACACTTTTTTGCCTGCCTGTACTTGCTTTGTTCGACAAACATCAATGAAAATTCCGTGAAAATTCAGTGGCATTTTATACTTCCAAAATGTAGTTTCTTTAACCCGCCACTCCACCCACAGAGCATGAGGATCGTCACACGCATTATTTTGAAGTGATTTGCTTTGGAACAATTTAAATTAAAATTTATTGATATAGGAAGGTAAGATTGGCTTTTGTGAACAGCAGGGGTCAGCAAACTTCCCGACCAAAGAGCTACTCTCCAAATATCAAAGTATGTGTTGAGCCAGCAAACACAGAATGAAAGTTGTGTGATAAACTCTACCAGCTGGCCAGCCAGTTAAGTTAAGGCTCCTCGTTACTCCCTCCCCAACTTTTTAACATTTTTCAAAATATTTTAAAAACTAATAGCATTATCAAAATTTTAAGAAGATTTTAACTAAATAATGGCGTCATAATCTTTGACAACAAAACACTCATCAGTGGACAAGATCTCGAGATAGCTGTCCATTGTATTTCATAGTAATATGTAAGTACTAGAGATGTATCTTCTTAAAATTTTGATAATGCTTTTAGATTTTGAAATATCTTGAAAAGTGTTTAAAAGTGAGGGAGGGAATAGTGAGGAGGAGGAGGGAGCGCACCCCATACTCATTGCCTCATCTGAAACTGAAAGAGCTTTCCCGTCGTGCCGTAAAATAATCTACCGCAACCCATAAATGTCAACACGATTCTCACCAGAACTGGACCAATTCCACCCCTTTCCACCAAACTTGGCAAGTGCAATATATCCCGCTGCAGACCTTGCCCTACCTTTGATCCCAGTCTGAACTTCGAACATCTCGTCACTCACAAGGCATAATCTTTCCGACACTCTGGCAGTTGTATATCTTCCAACCTCATTTATCTCATACTCTGTAACATGTTTCACCTTCTACATTGGAGAAACCAAACATCTTTAACAATCCGTATCAAAAACCATTGCTACTCCTCCAAAATACAACTTCCGCATCTTTCCATACCTGAACACTTCATACCTTTGGCGAAGCCTTCCGAGTCAGCATTCTGAAAATTCTGAACACAGACTGACCGACCACAGTTAGGAGATGGGAGCACACGTACATCTCTATCCTCTCCGGCAACCACGAACCCGTCCTTAACTGCGTGTAACTCCCTGTAGCACAGTTTCTTCTTCTTCCTCCTCCCCTTCTTCGGTGCTTTCTTCTTTCATTCACTCCTTCCTTCTCTATTTTCACTTTTATTCCACTTTTCTTCTCTTCTCCTTTCATCTTCGTCCTTCTTATTATTATTATTAGTAGTAGTAGTAGTATTCCCTCCGCTCTAATTCTTTAACCTGCTATTCCTTTAGGAAGTATTTCACCTACTCCTAGTAGCCGCCATTCGTTCTCTATCTGGTGTTTTCTCTGACACCTTTAGTCATTTTCCCGCTTCCATAATCTGGCCACTCTGTTACCAGCATTAGTATGCACATGGTGACTCCTTAGCACAAGTCCCATACCAGCCCTCTCTGTCCATTTTCGATCCTATTGTGTGAACATGCTACTAACCAACATATAAATTATTATATATGTCTATATGCATACCCGGCGGTGTAAGGGAGCTAACGGTCTCCCCGCTGCTAACGGGCCCCACCTGCCCATGGACCCTTGCAATTCGCCGATACAAGTGAATAATCGCTTGTTAAGATTAATCAATTTAGCACATCGATGGTGGTCGGCGGCGTAATAGCTAAGCCGTTTCAGGACTCTTAGTTGTGCGCATGACTGTAATGGTTGATAAACATTACTCTCCACAATCTGAATAACCATTCTCATGCATAGGTTTGAGCGAGAAGTTTTGGCAAGTGATCGCCCGTGCGGCACCAGTAGCAGTGTGCTCTCACGATTGTGTTCACGAACCGTGTCTCAATGAAGTGTACTTTCTCCGGGACCCAGATTGCCTTACGTCCCCACTGTATATATAAAGTACATAAGAAAAGGCTAGAGAGGCAATGTAGTAGTTAAAATTTGAGTAGAGAGGAAAGGAATTGTACTTAGTAATTTCTTGAAGAAGATTACGTGCACAATTTTACAATTAACATTGTTAAGTCACTATATATTATAAGCTGTTATTGTCACTATATATTGTAAGCTGAACCTTAACAGTATATTTGAAAAACGGCACCACCAGGCACTCGCTCCAATAGTGGTTCTAACGGATCCAAATCGCCTACTACTACAGGTAAGACTGAAATAATGAAGCAAATAGTGGAAGAAGTAAAACGTGCTGTACAGATGCCTGAAGTTATAAAGGTAATTGTGGATGCTGTGATTGAATCTGTGTCAAACATTGTAGTGAAACGTTTGGAAGAAAACTTAAAGTTTACTACGGATGTAGTTGAGGATCTACGAAAAGAGTTAGCACAGCGAGACTAGAGAATAAATGAACTACAAGAACATTTACAAGATTTAGAACAACATCAACGCAGAAATAGTTTGCGAATTTTCGGTGTTCCGGAAAAGGAAAAAGAAAATACAGACAATCAGTTGCACTTGAACTTTTTCAAAAGAAGCTAGGCGTGAACTTGAGTACAAGGAATATATGTCGCTCGCACCGTATCGGTCAGAAGAAACCGGGTGGTACATGTGCCATTATTGTTAAATTTACAAGTTATCACCTGCGTGCCGACGTATTTGCACAGAAAGGAAAATAAAAAATTCTGGTATTGTTATTCGTGAAGATTTGTGTGCTGCCCGCCTACAATTGCTACAGAAAGCCATTAGAAAATGTAATCCTACTAGTGTCTACACGCGAGATGGGTTAGTTGTAGTTGTTATTGATGGCAAGAAAAACTATATAACAAATTCTTCACAGCTAGAAAAAACTGTGAAAGTAATGTTGAACTATACCTTAGCTTCGATTACAAGATCGAAGTTGGCTCGTCCCCAGCACTGCTTGATACCCTGTAAGCACAAGTGTTGCAATCGATTGTGCACATCTGTCATCGACTTGCCTTCCGAACTCGAACTACGACAATCAAAGGTATTTTCAGCCATGTGCTAATTAAACTACAGTGCAACTGTATGTGTTGCACTAGATGAGGGCGAATCATGATTATTTTAAAGTATTTATTTAAGTCGTAGCTCTGTCATATTAGTATTTTTCACTGGAGCTGTAAAAAAAACGTGGTTAGTGATTGCCGAGTGGAAAGTTGTGAATTAGTGACTTTTCATTGTGTATAGTTTTGATACTTTCTGCTATAGTGTGCGCTCAAGTTCTTATTGTATTTAGTATTTTGTTTTAATTTTCCGTGTAACATAAGAGTCCCCTTGTCCCTACAGAACTAAAATGACGACAGTGCTACTAAGCATTTCGGCATTGGACCGCTCATACAATTACGTTATTAGCAAGATTTATTTAGTTATGTATCCCACGTACATGTGCCCGTATATGATAAAAAACATACCACAATTAGTAAATTTAAAAGTGTTAGTTTATAAGTGCAATGCCAGTGTAAATAGTAATTCGTATTATTCAATATTATATATTTTGTGTAAAAACTGTTACGGAGGAGAGCATAGACCCAAATCCTATAGGTAAAAGTATCCTTTTTAAAGAGCAATATGCACAATTCCCATTATGTTAGATATCAGATCCCAGGCGCCGATGATGATTGTGAGAAAAATGTTTATAGTGATCAACATGCAATGCCTATAGGTCACTCTAATACTTTACTACAACAAACTGCTAATTTTACTATCATGCACGCCAATGTACGTTCCCTTGTTCCTAAGATGGATGAAGTGAGGCATTTAGTTCTGAGCAACTAATGCACAATTTTCGTAATCACAGAAACTTGGCTTGATGTATTTGTGAATTCAAAGGTAGTAAGCATCCCTGGCTATAATGTAATTCTACAGAATAGAGGTCAAAAAGGTGGTGGTATATTATTTTCTTACCGTAAAGATTTGCAGGTGAAAGTGTTAAACAATAATGAGGTCAGCGAAGTTGAATATATTTCAATTGCCTGTGTTAATTCCAAACCTTTAGGTATAATCTCCCTCTACAGATATACTAGCATACCCTACTCTAGACTCAATATTTTAGAAGATTTAATAACAAATATTTACCCGCGTGTTGATCACTTGTATATTACTGGAGACCACAATTGTGACCAACTTGATCCACGTAAGTAAGAAACCATTTATTTACAAACTATTTTAGAAAATTTTAACTTCATGCAGATAATAGACTAGCATTCCTTATTCAAGTAATAACTTTGTGCTACTATTTCTAGCGAAACCTAACTTACCTAACCTAGTCAGTAATCCATAGGGTGGACCAGTTATTTACACCCTTCACTGTACGCACGCCAAAATCATGGGACAGTTCTAAATCTGGTGCGCACATGCTCATATATTAAGAAAATAATAAATTATTTGTATTTGCCGGTAATTTGCGACTCAAGGTAAGTTTTCGTTAGACATGATAAATGAAATAGAGATTCGTTTTACGAAAGCTGATATTATCAAGGCACCCAGGTGGGCCAGTGTGATAGAACCGTGCCGAAGTAACGCTGGAAGTACATTTAACGCCATAGAACGCAAGTAGCTAATAGGGTGACCGTACCAATAGTGAGCCAGGTGCCAGTGCTTGACAACTAAAGGAAATAAACGGTAATAATAGGGTACAGTAATAAACAAAATATGTTTTATACTTCCGTAATGTTTAATAGAGTAGTCCCACAAAAATCAGTCAGGCAATGCATTGTCCCCCCCCCCAAAAAAAAAAATCACGTAAACTTTGTAAAGTTGAACTGAAAGAGTGTAGGGCGCACAGTAAGAGGACTGAGTACCAGATATCTGTGTATATCTACTATAAGGTGCAGTGAAATAATCAATTATTTTATTCGCTTACTAAATGGAATGAATGATCTACACTGGAACAATCGTAGCTCACAAGTGGCTCCTACTGTTGCTCAACTACTGGTGCAACTATACCTTCAGTAATATATTTGTCTATTGCCTTGTCGAATCAAACAAATGCGATGCACTGTCTTAGGTTTTGTTTCGTAGAAAAATAACTACGTTCCTATTATTATATAAATAACAGTTTTTGTTTAAACTTTAAATTTTCCTGATTTGCTCAACCATTGGTATGGTTACTCTATATAAAAATTACCAGTGTTAGATCATTTTGTAAGGGTGTTCTTGTAAAAGTGTTCGAAGTGGGAAAGAAACAGAGACTTTTCCTAATATTTGCCTAGACAAATCAGAAATATATAAGAACACGTATAGCATGTGTTTCAGTAACGGTATGCGTTTAGCTCTCAAAAACCAGAGCTGGTATGCCATCCCGGTCCATACCGCCTCACTTCGACCACTACGTGTAATAGAATAAACGTAAGATAAGATAAAATGAATTTTATGGGCGGTAACAGCACTATGGCCTACGTGTGCTGGAAGGACATCTGTGAGGCACTGTCGCGCCCTTCCAAGGGACGCGACCCACCTATTAACCACCCTCTCGGGTCTCCTCCCAGCTCTCATCTACCCTCACCTGGACACACAGGTATTCATAACAATCCTTGCAAATAAATGCAAATAAGGAAAGCATGAGAGTTCAATTGTAATATTGATTATTGTATTTTATTGATAAAGGAATCTATTTCATATTGTACTGGCGATTGAACGAAGCAACAAATCTTTCATAATTTGGTGTTTGATGGAAAAGTTCAGAGAAGATAACAAACAAGGACAAGAGTACATTAACCAGGACCTCAGCGGACTTCGGTCACACGCGCGAGCAAATTTCTTCATAGAAACTAGGATATCACGCGCTGCGGCCTTGCACAAACCAGTTATAACAACTTTGTGCAAGCCCGTACGCACGTATACCACACATGTTGCAAAACGTGAGCTATTGGTAAAAGAGAATTATTATATACTTCACGCCCGGACTTGGCTCTTCACTTCCAGTATAAGTGGCATCCAATATACACTACCTGCAAGTCCGTGGGCTGTTACATCGTTACTTTGTTACACTGTTTCAGTTAGTCTGTCCGGCTGTCCGTTTACCTTGCTGTTCGTTTATCCAGCATTTCGTCTGTCTTTTAACGTAACAGCACTTGTCTTGATACTAGCGAGAATCTAGAGACGAGCTTTCTATTGCAAGCTATTGGCTGCTAAATTCTTAACGCCAACCTAATTCGGACTGAAAGTGCTCGCTCTCTATATTAACAAGAGCTCACAACTTTCATCTCAACTTCTTGTAAATAGTGTTGATGTGCATCTGTAAACTGTGGGAACTTAGTGGTGTCAATAAACGTATGTGCTACAAAATTACTTGCTGTCGACTGCTTCTTTCTACAAGCTTAGATACCAGGGGCGTTCTCTCCTAGGTCTACGCGGATGCTGAACCTGCGACCGTCAAATAGCCTCCGAAGATTGACCGCCGAAGCCCGCCTGCTACACCAGTATTCTGCTATATCAGGCGAGCTTTGATCCGCTACATACGCCTGTCCCGGATAAACGTAAGAGGTCGTATAAATCAACTTTTTAACGATATCTACAGCACGCTCGAATAATCCAACAAAAGGAATACAATAAGAAACAACCTTACCTCCTTGACATAGGATGCCACTATTTTCATTCACTGCCTACAACATTACTTTCAAACATGTTTTTGTTCTATCTTTAGATTCTGAGTTAAATTTGTAAGCTCAATTGAGAGATTAAATTATTCGTATCTGATTGTCCAAATTTCATACGGTTATAAAGTAATAGTTCTTGTCGTTGTCATAATCTTCATTCACTAGAACCTTCCACTCAAACTTCTTGAACAATCCTCTTCCACTAGCTTAGATTATATTTCCACTTGAAATTTGTCTTCTTTGAAAACAAAAATGTTCCACAAACGGTATATAATGTTACGAACACTGTGATAATAATTTTTCACTATGAAAACCGAGAAGTTACAATATTTTTAAAATATGCACTACGAATTTGAAGCATTCCCCAACAAAAGACGTTTATTAAATATGGCGGTCACTCGGACTACTACAGCAAGGTCGTAATTTCGCACCGTGGCAAGGTATAAACCCGGCTGTGTTAATCTATGGAATGACCTCACGACCGATAATCTTACAGTGTTTTTATGAGACTACTTTGTATTCGAAGAATTGAATCAAATAAGTAAAATCGACGATCAGCTGTTCAGAATATGGTGTAGAATTGAAGGTTACTATTGTTGTGTGGAATGTAGAAAGTTATGCTTTAATATTAGATTTAAATCATGGGAATTGAAACTATGTTGACGTTCTACATTTCCCGATAGGAATACTAATCAGCTGAGAATGGATTTTACTACATATACAAATATCTACAGAAAGGTAAACCTGAAAGTGTTTTTCTCAGGAACTTCTACTTAGTGCATGCTTAATGGATAGGTTATGTAACAACAATGTAAATAACGATACTTCTGTGATTGACTTTTATGAAGAATTTACTAATGTGGCTTGAAGAGAATTACATACTTAGGATTGTGCATGTTGATAATGTTTCTTTATGTATGTTATGATAAAATGATTAAATATTGAGCAATTCGAACTCGATGGGTGATTCAGGATTTTGTGTCAAAATAGTGTTAACCAGAACAGTTGACTTCCTTTGTTGTTGTTTGCAGATGTTTTCTTTTTAT
>JAGDQP010003929.1:0-51391 GCA_022664845.1 Lepisma saccharinum | reverse complement strand
CTCATACGACAGAACCATTAAATCGGTCACCTATTTACACTATTACAATGTACTGGTTTAGAACTATACTTTAAACAGCCTAATCTTTCCTGTAAAATACTAAAGGAAACTAAACTTGGGAATGAACTATTTATCTGCATGGGAACTAACCTAATTGAAGTACGTTCTGAATGGGTTTCTGTACTAACAGCTGGATGTCTTCTTAACGGTAGCCTTTGTATATAAATGCATGTTATGGTATGTATAGTATTATTATTGTCGATATATGTAAACATTGCACTGATTTGTGTACTGAGGAATTAAATGTCATTTCCTACTGAAAGTTATTTCAAATTGTCCTGGTTGGCTAATCTTGTTACTTTTATCATCTTTCTACTTCGGTCGGTTACTTTCATTAACCGTTCTCCAGATTAGCCACTCAGCTTCAAAAATATAGGGGACAATTTATGGCGACTTCGGATTGAGGAAACGAATCCGAGATAACGAACTAAATAATATTTCTGATAAATATCGGCATACCTTTTTAGTAAAATGGCTTTGTCAATGTTCCAATGTCAGATATTTGATGGTGAGAAGGACAATGTAGAGAGTTATTTATCGAGATTTCTTCTGCACTGCAAAGTTCATGACGTGACGGAAGATAAAAAGGCTGCATTGTTATTAACGTCAGTAGATAGCAATGTGTTTGAGAAAATGCAGCAGGATTGTAGTCCAAGGTTATTACCCGAACTGACTTTTGATGAAATACAGAGTTTGTTGTTCAAACTGTTCCGACCTAGACAAAATTTACGAACAAATCATTTTGTTTTCGGTCCGTTCAGCAACAAGGCCAGAGTATAAAAGAATATATTGACCCCATAAAGAAATTGGCTAATAGTTGTAATTTTGGCAGTTACTTAAGTGAGGCACTGACAGATCAAATAATTTTCGGTATCAATGATAACTCCTTAAGAAAGCGGTTGTTATCAATTGAGGATCTGGATTTAAATAAAGGAGTTTCTATTTCCCTACAGCATGAAAGCATTGAGAAGGATAACTACCTATTATCCAACAAGTTGAAGGAACTTTCAGTTCATCAAACTGAAGTTAATGTTGTTGCTCGTAAGGGTCAATCCAAGGGTAATTATTATGACAAAAAAATCCTTTTTAAGTCAAATAATAAACTGTAAATTTTGTGCTAGAAATCATAATAGAGGTTCTTGTCCGGCTTTTGGAAAAACATGTCTTAAATGTGATATGGTAGGACATTTTAAGATCAGATGTCAAAACAATAAAATAGATAGGAAAAACACGATGCAAACTTCCAAAAGAACAGTACAAACAGTTGAGCCAGATGTAGGAGAGGACTTAGTAAATAATGTACACTGTGGTCTTGGTTTAGACGACTTTTAAATCAATTCAGTTGAATCTAATAATGAATTTGTTGAATCTCCAGCATTATCAATGAGTTTAAGATCACATCAGATAACATTTGATACCATTGTGGATACAGGTTCTTGTCAGAATATTATAGGTAAGTCTTTGGTATCTCTAATGAAATTGGAAATTGATCAAACATCTAAAACTCAAGTGAAAGATATTGCGAATAAACCACTGCCAATAATCGGTCATTAAGTTACTCTGCATTTTCAAGAATAACATATATCAATTATACTGACTAGTAACTGATCAATCACTACCTTATGCCATACTGGGTAGACCACGTTTAGACAAGATATGTTATCAATGGAGAAACAAATACTATGGAAACAGGTAATAGATAAAAGTAGATACTATAGCAATCAGACATCTTTTGAGAATAAAAATAATTATTTGCAAACAACACAGAGCAACAAGAAAATATTTTTCTCATCCTAATGATGAAATGAAACAAATTATATACTTGGTATCCCAACTTTAGGACAATATAACGTTACTCACTACTAAACAGGTAGAGTTACAAGAATGGGTATCTAAAAGATTAAGTAGTGATACAGACAATGAGATGACTTTAGTTGATAGTAAGAACTTTTCAAACATATAGGAAATTAAAACACCATTATACTTAACGGACACTGATTAGTATGATAGTAAAGGAACAAGGCACTTCGGACAAAGAGATTAAATCAGAACGATATGAGAAATCTTTGGAAGATTTGGATCAGGTATTAAAGGATATGGGTTTTCAGCAAGCAGTACCTAAAATCTGAGATGTTTTCAAAGAACGACCGTTGCTAACGTGGCTACAGAAAGGCTGTGAGGATGCAATTAAGGAAGATCGGTACACTCATCTCACTCGGTAGCTAATCTTGTTACTTTTATCATCTTTCTACTTCGGCCGCTTACGTTCATTAACCGTTCTCCAGATTAGCCACTCAGCTTCGAAAATATAGGGAACTCAGAACAGTTAACACTTGCTGGATAAGGTGTAATACGATGTATAAAGAATTCTTACGATGAACGCCCGAGATGCCTAAAGGCCATAAATAAAATTCAAATTCTAGTGTCGAAATTCTATTACAGAGTCGGAATTCCGAATTGAAATTAATTGTCAAGACCTTTAGCCTAAAAGCTTTAAGCAACTTTGGCACAGGCCGGATGAAGGATGATTGATGGGATGAAGTGGGAGAAAACGGATGAACCCCGGAAAAACCCACATGGCACGAAGAGAGATCGAACTGACGACCCCAAGCGCAAGAGGTGAGCGCTTTACCATTGATCCACCGCGGCCCCCGTAATTTCGACTTCCAAAATTCCCGAATCCAAGTAATTCCGAATTTGACTTTGGAGTTCCGAACACCCTTACATTGCAATCTCACTGTCATTTCCCCCTACGTTACCATTTGGTCCTCGTCCTCACCATTACGCGGCGAGGGGGCATGTGAAACTAAGATTAAAGCTCATGAGGTTGAACTTTTTCCTGAAGGTTTTGGAACAATGCCAACCATAAACAACTCATTTCACTCTAAACTGAAGCAGAAAAAGTTATTTTAATTTTGCATTTTTTGTCGTTTTTCGATTTATTGGTCATTTTCTAGTTTTTAGGTCAGTTTTAGAACATTTTTAAGGGATTTTCAACATTTTTCTATGTGTGTAATTGCTTACATGTTTCACACATACAAACATGAAAGAAACAAAACAGAAATAAATGCTTTGAATAGTAATACTCATGATAGAGCGAGGAGATGCCAGGTGTTAGATTACTGGAGAGGTAAATGACGACTTTGTTGTAGCTCAAAGATAAACTAAAAATTGTCTCTAAGCTGAAATGGTCGCGAAGAAGTTGAGCGAGGTCCACAAATCTTTGATAATTTTGACGTGTTGATATAGAAATGCTGCAACTGCTATCGCGATTAGATTTCATGGCTAAGTCGAATTTCAAAGAACATTATAAGAACAACTTTTCTATATTGGCAACTACAATAACTTGGAAAAAATGCGGTGAAGGCATGCCCTTAGTCGCAGGTAAAATAAGGAAGTGTCGAGGAACATCTGCAGGGACGTGGAAGAAATATTGGACAAGTTGTAACTACGAAAAAATTTGAGAGAACAATGCGGGTTACCGAACTATGCTAAAGATCGAAAGTATTTTGCAAGAACATTTCAGTTTGAACGAAGAACGTTTACGTTCACATGAATTTTTACCTGGAGACCTCGTTCACCGTAACTACGTCCCCTCGACATCTGTGAATGAGGAGAGGAGTTTCTCCAAATATCGAAATATTCTTGCTGACAATCGACGATTTACTTGCTCTTTACGTTCCATCTTTCTCGGGTTCCCCTGTCGTTATTTGTTGACGGTAGCACCTATAATTTTCGCTGTGAAGGTTTACCTAAGCACTGTACCTACATACGAATTTTCATCAAAATTAGGCTCTTATACCTGGTGACTGTGCTGTGTATCTACTATGTTCTATACAGATTAAAATAGTATCTATGAAATGGAAATCAAAGTAAATTAAAATAATCTGAATTGTTTTATAGTTTAAAAGCGTTATCAATTGTTTTTAATTGCTTTTAAAAGAGATATTTATGATTCGGGGCGTTTTACAATTTGTTATTATTGTTGAGGTAGTTTAAATAGTTCGGGAGTTGATCAATAGATGTCACCGCTACAATTCACTGTTTGCAAATGGCGGGCGGTTCAAAGAACATCACATGAGTTTATTATTTGAAATGCTAAGAGAACATAAATAAGATTGATTAAGTTGTGAATTATCATTGTTTTGTATAAAGATATATTAAATTAATCGAAAGAGAATAATGTTAAACCAGTATGAGTTATTGGTTACAAGTGTGTAAAAGCCATATTAGGTTTTGTCATGCAGAGGAAAATATAATGTTTTAATTTTTTCATAATAGTTTACTGGAGATAGGTGATATGCTGAGTCGTCCCACTGCGTGTAGCAGCTTTGGGGCACGAAAGCTTCTCGTGTCGTTTAGAGAGTAGTGAGTATCTCATTTATCAAGTAAAGAATCTAAACTACCCTGAGTATAAAGTCAGCCGGAGTAAGAAGTAAGAAGAGGGTTGGATATCAGTCAAGAGCAACCTTATTTCGAGGAGAGGGCCGTATCGAGAGAGAGACGAGCTTCAGTAATTACACGAGTCTTCAAACATTTATCATATCATCCATACACGGTAATAAAGGTCTCATTACAAGTGTTCCTTGTTAGATTTTACGAATGACTATGGTTGTGTACTACAATTTCGAATAGTGTGGGTGTAGAATATCGTAGTTAGCGGCTTAGACAAACAGATTTAACTCTTGTATATTTCATAATTTCCACATATTTTAAGTTTCAGACATCCCCCCTCCCCCAATTAGGGAAGATCGTCATATTCGATAAACTAGAGAAAGGTTCATTATTCATATTACCATATAATTCGAGAAAAAATTCTTAAGTAAAATTCATAAGTCTGAAAAGAAAATAATTGTTTCCTGTCCGTAAATATCCACCACTTTATTAATTTACTAACATAATCACAAAATGAACAAGCATTACATAGATCATTCTTTTGAACTTTTTGAGTCATTTTATGACATTTAAGAGGTCATACTTGAAGATATTTTAAGTTACCAAGTACCGAGTCCTAGATATAACTAACAACAAAACTACCAGTCAAAACTAGAGATATGACTATACGAAATATATTCGATGTTTTCTGCAATTTTCAATATTCTGTGGATTATTCGATATTCGAATAATATTGTTATAGCGCTAATACATACACACACACTTACTCTCTCTTCAAACAGTGACTGCTGCTTAGCATGTATGACACACAAAAGCAAAAGATATATGGTTGTTCCAGTTGTGAACTGGACGTTGTATCGTCACCGAGATCAAATCTTGCTGCTGACCATCCTGGCTGAAATTAAAAAAAAAAAAAAAAATCCTTCTTTTTTATTAGGTGAATTACAAGATGTACCAAAACCTTACTCACTCCTCTTCCGGAAGTTTTCGTCGATTGCCGTCATTCTCCAGACCATAAGTTGAAAATTAAATTTAACACACACATTTTCTTTCACTCAATCCCAAAATAGGGTTGTATTAAATGTTACCCCTGCATTTGGAGAAATTAACGAACTTAGATCTTATATTTGGAGAGTGTGTGTCTCTTTTAAATAAGACACAGAAACCGATAAGTAATATCTTCACTTGAAGATTTGTAGTTTTCTGTAGTGATCATAAATAAAAGGTAATTCATTGAACTGCGACATTGTCAAAGAACACTGGGAACAGTGATACCAGCTTTGGGATATTAAAAGTGGAAGAATGGACCATGGAAATGGTCCGATTTTAATTTAAAGCTACACGTGTTACACATTACATACAGTATAACATTTTAGTTTAGAAATCTTCGTTTTACTTCTGATGGTTTGGATCCAGTTGTATTTTCATTTATCCAAGTGTTTCTCCAGACCAAATTACTTAGCCGCTACCTCCTTTTAATCCGAGAAAATGTTTATTTTAGAAACATTTGGCTAAATTTTGATACAGTGTGTACAGTTTAAAACCAGCCCCGAGCACAAATATAAGAAATACTTCATACCTCTCCCTCTATCTTCTTCACCATTCCTTTCCTTACTGATCGACAACTACACGACTCTACCCCTCCAACCCGGAAAGGGAAGTGGAAGAAGACCAAAGGAGGGAGGGTAGGGGAGTGTTTCTCATATTTGTTTTCGGAGCCGGTTTGAAACTGTACGCACTGTACAATAAGTTTACTAAATATGTTATAAGAAAATAATTCAAATCTTCATTCACAACCATCCTTTAAAATCAACTTCCCGAGATCTCTATTACCCGTAGTTGGATCCAATGTTTCAAGTTCGGATAGTTTCCCTATTAAAATCTTCGAGACATTGAGGCATGAATATTAAGTGATTTACAAAACTAAGACACAATTTATACTAATGACGATGCAACACTTGCAGCTTGCAGTATGTATATTAGGGTGGATCGAAATCTTTTTTTTATCGTCATTGCGGTAGGTGACAAAAATTGCCTAAGATGGGTCAAAAGAAGACTATATTTTTAATTATTATTTTTCTCCTACGACTTTGTCTTCCGATTAGCCATTTGAGTCAGTTTCGAATTTTCGACAAAATTTTAAATTTCAACAAATGCAAAAATTGTCATCCCAGGCCTACTCATAGCCTTACTTGATCATTTCTAGCACTATTGTAGTGATAGACCACGACCAGCTTGAAAAACGAGTGCGAAAGCCGCTTTAAAAGTATATAAGCGACAGCAAAATTTGGTGGAAATTACTCAAAATTAATGGTTTCTTGGGAAATTTGCTTGCCAACCGGCTTAAGTTGCAGTCGCGATTCTTCTAGGTACATTCTGGAAATGTTTGTAGCTATTACCTAGTTCACCTCTGGACTACCCAGGACTCTCCACGTGCAAGTGGCTGCAGTCCCACCTGTGCCCACCCCGAACATCCAACCATTATGGAAACAGTGTGCAAGTGGACAGCGTAGAGAGTCCATTATGAAGTCTCTTCCATTCTCTGGTCATGGGTGAGTGAATTGTAATTAACGTCCTAAAGTAGCTGGTGAGCTTCTAAATACGGGACTTACAACTTTGGTAAAATAAGCTCCGAACCACTCCATTCAATGGACCCTGGCAGGAATTGAACTCGTCACCACACGCACAGAAAGTGAACGTATAAATCTCCAGGCCACACCGCGATCCTGTTCTCCGGTCATATCGTCCACTATACCTTACAATAGTCAAGTTAAGTATGATTTTAAGTACTTATTTACTTTTAGGCAACATAATTAAACTAGCCTTTTAATGTAACGTAATCTAGCATATTTTCACTAGTTGAATAAATGTGGGGGAGGAGCAGCAGGTTTTCACCAGATTTGGATGGAACGTGGTATGTTTTATCCTTTCATACAGGTATTTCAGAATACATGATTAAATTTTTGTAGCTCACTAGGTTTATATTCTCATTTAAATATTTGCCAAAAACGGCGTTTTAACCTATTCCTCTGTTGGTATTTGCATATTTATTTAAGACTAATTTCTTATAGCGTTTATCCCATGTCTTGATTATTAGCTGCACTTCCATCACCAACACTCTGATCTCCGAGTAACACTCACTCGCCATTGGATTCTATCGTCGCAACATCAAGTCACTTTTCATCATGAACATCTACCTCACGAAGATCCCTTCTATTATAGTCATCCCAACGACGTCTCGGCCTTCCCAAGGGCCTCTTTTTCCTCCGCGTACCAGCCCTAATGAAATATATAATCTTTCTTTTACCTCCATCCGAGCTACATGGTCTGCCTATCTTAGCCGCCCTGATTTAATTATTCTTACAAAATCAGGTGAATCATACAATCTGAGGAATTTTTCATTATGTGGTCTCCTCCATTCTCCGATAGTCTCGTCCCGTTTCGGCCACTATAGCCTTCTCAAAAACCTTATTTTCAAACACACGCAATTTATGTTCACTTACTCCAACTTTCGCAACCGCAAAGTATTACCGGGAGAATAACCGTTCTGTACATTTTAAATTTCAGCTTTCTTGTTATAAATAGCGATATTTTATTTCTTACGTGACCTCGTTCTTGTATGTTACATATGCCTCCAAAGTATTTAAAGTTGTTTGCTTTCTCTATGGTCTCATTCTTAATTACAGTGCTGCCACCGTGTAGGTCAGTGAAAATTAGGGTACTTTAGGGACCAGAAAAAATACATAAATAGGGACCTTTAAGAACAAAATCTTTGTGTCGGGTGGGGGAGACAGACATTTTTCTATTTGTAAGGTAACGGTTACCCTTCCCCAAATGATCAAAAATATATTCAGTTATATATATATAATAATAATTATGCAAATGTTTAGGGCGTAATGTAATTTAGGATTGAAAATTGCATTACTTATGATTGATAATTGGAGGGAGTGTACGGCTCCATAAGATGATGTACGGCTGGCACCAAAAGAAGGTAAAAGTTACAAAAAAATATTAATACATATTATGCGCCATCACTAACCTATTTATGTTCATATAATTACCCTTTCCAACATCTTTCTTTAGTTTCTTTCTGTTGTTCCTTAAAATTGGCAACAAAATCACTTTCTTATGTTTATTCCTAAAGAATCAATTGCTTGGAGGCAAGAGATTGCTTTCTTCAAAATCATACTCTGTAATATCCTCTGACACCTTTTTACATATATTTCCTAGCATAGATTCGAGAAGATAACTTATCTCATCGTACAAGACGTGAACACACGGCTCATCTTTCTGAAATGCCCCTGTAAATCTTATTAAAAAAAATTACACTAGCGAGAACAAGCACGATTTAAGTTTTGATTATTAGTCTTCTTAAGAGAAGCAATTTCTCTGATAGTTCACTTTGTCCTTTGTTGAACTTTTCCGGTGAGGAATAAACTTTAAAAAATATTTAGCTAAAGTGGGTTCTAGAATTCTGTATGCTGCGTTCTACATCGAAAGCCATCTACACGAAACATGCTTCACAAAACAATCATATTTTTCTTTATCCCTTTAAAAACTTTTGACCTTTAAGGAAAAAAATGTAAACAGACAGGATCAAATCGGAAGCATTGTTTAAGTTCATCAAGCGTATCTCTGTATGCATTGTAGATGGTATGAATATTACCCAATCTGTCCCGGCCCCCTTTTTTCAATAGCTCATTGTTCATAAGAGAAGCTACCTTTTTATTTAAGTGTGGTCCGTCGATTCCTAACATGATCAAATTCTTCCTGGCGAGAGATGCATTCAACTTTCTAATCAAAGCCTCTGCACTACCAACGAAGAAAGTTTGAAAATGTCTGTTGCACCTTATTCCAGTTTCCTGACCTTAATCTGAAAGTAGTTTACAATTCCTTCTTATCTGCGTTATTAAAAGTTTCATCATAGCAAAGAGTACAAGGAGTATCTTCCATTTCAATCAAGGTTGATTGATTTAAATCAGACGATTAAAAAAAAATATTTATGATTTAAATCAAAATTAACTTTATTTAATATAGAAATGAAGTTCAGTGTTACTAAGCATTCTGAGGCTTGAAATTCACCTATTAGTTCTTATGAAGGCCTCTCAGTGGGCCATTGCAAAAATAAAGAACAGTTTATATAGGAAATAAATATAGGCATCTTTAGACTTATTAATATAATTATATTTAAGCAAAAGTCACCCTTCACCCCAATGAGTTACTAAAAGCCTCATACGAACAACTTAAAATATTACAAAAATGGCACCTCGAAACATTTTTTTTCTTGTCTAAAAATATCAGATTTGTCGTAGTTGGGCAGTTACCCATGGCTTTGCCTCAATTCCAGCATTTTATGAAACAAACCCTATACAATATACAAAAAACCACTGTGACCACATTAAAAATACAGAAATAAATAAATATAATATATAAATAAAATTTAAATATACTATAACATGGAAGTAAAAAGAAAACAGATAAGAGAAAGCAGGGCATCAACCAGAAAGAAGTATGGATGATATTAGCTCATGTAAACTCATGTCCAAAATGATGGTCGCATGTCTACATATATTTTGTTGTATGAATACAAATTGATAAGGATTTCACTGGGCATTTCTCATGTTACTATGTGTATAATCAGTAAAGGCACATACGAAATGTGATAAGTTACATATGAAAAGAGCTGTAAATAAGAAAAATATAACGAAAAAACAAAATTCGTTGCCAGTTTTGCAAATGTTGTTCCTTTCATTCTAATTTTCTCATTTATAAATCTTGTGATATGAAATTTACCACACATGCGCCTTTACCGATTGTACATATAGTAACATTATGAAAAGTACCCAGTGAAATCCTTATGAAAATATATTCTCACTAAAAACCATTTATAGACATGCGACAATCACTTTGGACATGACTGTATCCCCGGAATCGCCACACCCGTACTCAAGTCTGTGAGCCACTGAGGGATGTTTCTAAGAACTTTTTAAAATTCTCCGACTTTGAGGGTTTCAAATTGAGATGCAAAATTATTATTTTTTTTTAAAAAACAGGAACTTTCAGAAAAAGGGGACTTTTAGGGACCTTCAGAAAAAAAAGGGACTAGTGGCAGCACTGTAATTACAATGCCTCTGTTTCCTTCAACTTCTGTATTTTGGTTTGCTGTTATATATTTTGACTAGGACATCAGTGCTAGTTTCCAGTACATCTATATCGTCCCCTATTAAATCTAGATAATTCGCGTATACGAACAGTTGGTTCAAACTATTTAATGTTAGTTCCTTTTGTCTTCGTTTATTTTTGGAATCGCATACTCTAATGCAAAGTTATAGTAGTGGTGACAAGGCATCACCTTGTTTCAATGCGCTGTGAACCTCGAAATTGTCCGACATGTTACTAGCTTTACGTAACTGTCCACCTGTAGTACAATGTGTCCACAATCGTTGAGTGTTTGGGGTGGGTACAGGTGGGACTCGATTTGCAGCCACTTCCACGTGGTGAGTCCTAGGTAATCCAGAGGTGAAGTAGCTAAGAGCTACAAACATCTCCAGAAATATACCTGGAAGAATTCGTGATTGCAATTTGCGCCGGTTGACAAGCAAATTTCCCAAGAAACCATTAATATTGAATGTGTTCCACCATATTTTGCCGTCGTTTGTATAATTTTAAAGCGGTTTTCGCACCCATTTTCATAGCTGGACGTGATCTAACACTACGATAGTACTAGAAATGATCGAGTAAGGCCCTTAATAGGCATGGGATGACATTTTTGCATTTGATGAAAACTGTCAAATTTTGTCGAGAATTCGAAACTGATTCAAATGCGCAATCGGAAGACGAAGTCGTAGGAGAAAAATAAATATTTTTACTACTACAGGAGGCTGCTGTGTACGATTACAGTTAAGTGTTAAAAATTAAATTCTTTTTAAAGCATTTATTATTTCTATTATTTCTTAGCATACAGTTTCATAATTGGATAATTCCACGTCAGTTCAACCGAAATTTTGTTGAAAGTTAACCCAGTATCTCGGATTTGGATGAAATGTAGTAGTTAGCGCTGATTTCAAATCTGAAAATTTTATTGCAATCGTACAAGCGGTTCCAAAGTTATTGCATTTCAAAAATGGAATTAAAATCCATTGTTATAGTCGCGACAGGCAATTATCGCATTGTTTTAAAAAACAAAAAACATCACATCTCGTTTCCTATTTATGCTAGAAACATGATTCTTTTTTTATTCAGATTGTCTTAAAACAACCAATCAGAAACAATATATAAAGTTATGACTTAGATGTTAGAAAATTTACAAAAAACTAAAACGCCATTTTGTAAACTTCAAATCTTTATATCTTAAAATCCCAATCATGGATTACAATGATTTTTTTTTTCTTAACCTTTGAAAGCTCAGTACATTTATTTCATATGTAAAAAAAATGGGATGGGCCATCAAAGCACAAGGGAGAAAAGTGAAATATTATAAATGTACCTGTAAAAAAGGGAAGTGTAGTCTCACACTGCTATCTTCAGGTTTCACGGTATGTTTGTGCTTAAATGATGGAAGGTGTTTCATGTAGTACTAGAAAATTAACAAATATTATGAAAAACTTCTACCGGGCCACCTGCTATGAATTTTCGCGAAAAATTTAAAAAAACTCAAATTTTTAAAAGGTCCAAAAAATGCCGGATTTTCGGGGAAATATTCAAAAGCCGAAATTTTTCGAAAAATCAAAAAAATTAACCGGATTTTCAAAATTTCTCAAATCTTCGAAAAATTCAAGATTTTCCGGAAAACGTTTGAAAACACAAGCACGATGAGTCCCAAGAGAGGCTTTGCCCTCCTGACTACTTAGGTTCAAATTATATAATAAAAGTAATTTTCTGTTTGACGGAAAAACAGTTGGGAAAGGTGGCTTGGTTATGTAAGGGTAGGTTCTGTAGGATTAAGCTAAAGTAGAGCTGTTTTTCCGTCAAATAGAAAATGACAGTTTTACTATACAATTTGAACCTAAGTAGTCAGGGGCAAGCCCCTTTACTACTTCTACAATTCTCAGAACTTATAAAACTGGGGGCGAGGGTAAAGAAGAGCCTTAATGTATGCAAACAATCTGGACTTTAATTACTGCTAGCACGATTTAAAGTTGTTTTATAACTACCACAAAACATTCTTCATAAATCTGTTCTAGTTCTTGTAAATAAAGAGTATTCAAGAAAACTACACTTTAAGATTCATATGTATACACGAATATATTTACATAGTTCATTCACATTATCATTATACAAAACAATATACATATACATATAAAAATATGAGCATCTTGGTCAAGACAAATCATTCGATAAAAAAAAGACAATCACGGAAAATTACGAAAAATCAAAAAATATGTATAAGCGAAATGAAAGTGCATTAGAAATAAAAGCTTTATCAATTTTGATAGAAATATATATTACTCCCCTCTCTTTTAAACCCAAAACATTCACCAATCTTTACTGTACGAAGATAGGCATAATCAATTTGAAATATCCTTACAACATCGTATATGTATTTTACTTGGGTTTCGAGCCAACGTATTTCACTGCTTTTCCACTCTTCTGAATTGAAGCTAGAACTTCGTCTGATGGTAAGGTTGATGTTACGAATACACGTTTTTCTTTCAAGTCCACTGATACATCTGTCACGCCTTTGCCTGAAAATAAACAAATTTATTTTTTTACAGATGAATGTTAGGTCACATGCAATTTACAGAAACATACGTTAATCATTGTAACTACCTTATAACCAAATCCCACACTTCGTACAAATATGCATCTATAATTTACAAGGTGGCCACTCACACAATTTCGAAATTCCCGGTTCTTGTACGATACAACAGAAAAATATAGTTGGCTCTTCATACAGTCACATTGTTTTGCACTAGTTGGTTCTAAAAGTGCCAAGATTATTCAAGAGTTACATCAAAATCGGTAAAGTCCAAAAGTACGCTTTTTCTTAGACAACTGCACTTTATTTTTCTTTGCAACTAGCTCTAGTTGAAAAAGCAGAACGGTTCCAAGTTCGACTCTACTTTTTCTAACGTGAAAAATAAAAGGTACTTATATTCAAATTAATATCACTGGCTGGGATGGACGAAAGAAGTTAGAAAATTAAATTAAATGTAGAATCATGGTCTGGGTTCTGCAAAAATAGAGACGTCCTCACTTTTTTTTTTTTTTTTTTTTTACTTTTTATATTAATACTGCACTCAAACTGAAAGATGTCTGATAAATGAGTGTTTAAGTAAGCGAAAATGCCGGTTTATATATTTATTTACAAACATTCGCGTTACTAATAAAGCAAAGCACTTTTTGGCACTATCTGTTGAAACAGATTTCTGCACTTACTCGTTTTGTTTTGTATAAGACTCTCAATCATTTTTTGCATATAACCAATATAGAACTAAGTATGTTTTAAAAAATAGAGAAACATTAGTCGCTACCGGAACTGGGAATCAAATCCGAATTCCACGGTTCCTTATCGAGTGCTCTACCATTAAGCTACCACAGCCACGACCAACTTCTGTTTGTATAAAGAGACTTAACTGAATCCTCTAGCTAATGTCTGCTGGGTACGTGACGTTTGGGCGCGAGAAGTGTTTGTATGGCAGCAGGTATTATTAAAGGATTAACAGTACAAGTTAAACTTATAACATATGTCTTCAGAGAGTTTTTGTGAGACTACCGCAGCATACTAACTCAACCATGGAAGTTTAAATTCCTAACGCAGTTTCGAGCGTGAGATGTTTATATGGCAGTATGTTTGATGTCAAAGAGTAACAGTTCGAGTCAAGATTTTTGAAATACCATATTTACCAAGTAAACTAGGTAAATAAATGTGGGCGTCTGTGAACCGGACACAATCCATTTTTAAAAAAATAAGCACATCGAACGTTTCTTAAGGCGGTTTTTTACGCAACTTTGGATTTTGCTCAAATTACAGTTACCTGTGGTTTGATTTTCAAAGGAATGCGTAAACCGGCGTTTCAACAAAAACACTTTGAGTATTAATTCTTTGTGCAAAGTTGCAGGACAGTATTTCAATTTGAGTAAGTCAGCAGATAAAAGTTCAAAGACTCTATAATCTGAAGTGATCAGACTTGTAAAGAACTGACTTTGGCCAGGATATTTGACTGCCCACAAATTATGATGTTACAGGTTGAGCAGTTAAAAGTCTGAGCTAAAATAAGTTCTTTACACACACTTGTCACTTCAGTTTACAAAGTTCCTGAACTTTTATCCTGTCAATTTTCCGAAATTGTGGTATTGCATTTCCACTTTCTACAATTTTCAAAAATCGAAAAAAGAGGGGGTGAACACAGTGCAGAAAGAACGTAAGCAGTACTCCAGAGACAGTTAATGATCCACTTTCCACAATCCGACGAAGCCTTCGAGGTCTGGCGTTCATCGTAATTCGACAAGCCTCCTAGAAATTTCTACGAATAAAAATCATTATTGCATGCCTTTTTTTCAACCGATCAAAAGCGTTGCTTTGTCACATAAGAATTTGTCCAGAAATTGAAGCACAGAACAAAAACGCTTTCTAACTAGGAATACTCACGAACAGAGGGAGCTTGATTTTAATAGAACTTTGTATACACACACACTACCTAGAATAAATTGTATAGCCAAATTTATAGCTGCAACGGACAACAAATAACAATAGGGTGACCCGAAAAGAAGAACCTTACATACCAAGTGCCCCTATGGCTCCTCTTAGTATGGCTGACAGCAGGATTCGAATATGCAATAAATAATTTACCAAAGCAGTTGAATAACAAAAGGCAAGTACTTTATGTAAACACAACAATTAATGTCTCGTAAACTGTTAAATAACAGCAAATACGCGGAAATTGTCAGGTATTTTGTTACTACCTTAAAATACTGCAATCTGCAAACTTGTCGACCCAAATATATAGCGTGCCTCATTTTAAAAGTGTCGAAAATTAAACAGAACAGAAAAAGAGTTTTGACTGACCCCTTATCGTGAGCAACATGTTCTAATGAGTCCTGGAGAGTCAATCAAAGGTTTTTGTTTCCTCGTCTTTCACAACTTTTAGTTAGACGGGATGTTGCAGCAAATACAAATTTTAAAAGATGAAAGAATATTATTTTTATTCAGATGAATAAATGAAATAGGAAACATTCTTTTACTTTAAACATGGTATAATACGGTCTCGCGCCCAAACGGCCTGTCCCATGTCTGCTGATGTCGGAAGTCTGCACGCAACCCGCTCTCTGCGGAGATTCCAGTTGAGGATTTTGCTGCAAATCTTACAATACAAATCTCTACAGTATATCAGTTACGTACAGCGTCCCAAATGTTGAAGCCTATTTCCATACGCTTAGAAGAAAGTAAATTGTACTGGATATGTCTTCTTAATCGATCCTCGTGCCTTATCAAGGACACTACTCTTTACTATTTTATCTACTAGCGTCAGTACAAGGGAAGCGATCTTTCCGTATATGAAAAGTCGCATGGGTTGCTCATTTTGAAATTGAAAAGGTTTCACCCTTGAAACAATTGATGAGAAAAATACTAGTTTGAGTTGCATTTACCATTTTATTGTAAAACGGACGAAACTGGGTATCTTCCCAACCTCCAACAATTCGACAGATTTTATTTCAAATAAGCAAACATTAATAGTGCGACACGGCTACTCTCGACCATCTCACGGCGCAAACTAACTGGAAAATGTCAGATCCTCTAAAATAAGTATAGTTCAGCTTCAGGCTGGCGAATCCTTTAATATAAAGCATGTACACCCTATTCCAAAAAGGATGACCGCATTGATTATAGCAATTTTCAGCTGAAAATTCTCTAGGTCCAACTTCTGGTATCTTCGGAAACAGTAGACCAAAGATGCCAGGTTCGAGCCCTCGAAGGAAGGATGAACCTTCGCAATTAGGGAAAAAAGTGCATTTTTTCCCCCTTCTTTTAAGTGCAATAAGACATGTTGAAATGTTATTAAGTGAAGAAAAAAGTAACATTCATTCAAATACGTAATGATACAGTATTTCGAAACCATCCATACATCTGAGCACGTGATCGTTTTGTCACCTACGTTTCCATACGTAAAAGCACATTTGCAATGAAAGTGAAGACAGCAAATTTAGTTCCCGGATTCATAGTACAATAAACAAGAGAGAGGAGAGAAAAACAGCAGCATTTGCAACGTATATGAATTTCATTGTATTGAACACCAAAAATTCAGTCATGTTTCTTCACAAGGAGTTCTATCAGAAAGAAATAAGAGTTCATGTTAGCTCAGTGGTAAAGCGCGTGCCTTCTAATCGTGAGGTCGTGGGTTCGAATCCCGTTCTGGAAAATTTATTTTTATGTAATGATATATTCCTCAAAGCATGAATGATTAGATAAAATAATAATAATCAGTTTTATATGTATCCATAGAAGCATTTCAGGACATTAGTTATTATTATGTTTAAAATATAACATTAGAGAAGTGATGGGTTTTGGCAGAACGTCGGTATATTATAATTATGTGAACGTTAAATACAAATTAAGTAAATGTTGTTATATCCAAAGTCGAATCAAGGCCACACAGCAAATTCACTATCCCCCAAAGTTCATACAAATTTAATATCACCAAAGCTCATGATGCCCACGAACGATGAGTCACTGAGATACTAAACTGTTCTTCAGTAAAGAAGACTGAGGTTCTCTCCATGAGTCTGAAATGCTTTTATTTTTTTCTTTCTTTCTTGCTCTCTCTCTCTCTCTTTTTTTTCTGGCAAATCTATACTTTGTCATCTGATGAAGAGAAGTTATTATTGTCTTATTAACTAGTAAGAAAAATACTTGACCTGACCAAAGCTCGAACCCACGTTAGTGTAGAAAGCAAAGGTTTTAACCACGAGCTACTGTTATAGCTAGAGAAATGTTGCCAAGATTTGTCGTATTGAAACACCAGTAGATTGAGTCACGCTAAGTGGACCATTTTATACGTTTGTGATTTTAGATAAGGATAGGCGGACGGCTAGGTGGGGTCTAGGTTGCACTTCTTTGTCAACTGGGTTTCATGACTGGTTCTTATGGAGAAAAATACGGTGAAATCGAATTTGTATGTTACCATCCTGTAAAAGTGTCTGACCCCTAAAATGACGTCACCAATTTGGCGGCCGCGAAAACACACACATTTATATTTAACTGGTTATATCTCATCACAGAATGAAGATAAAAACTTAATTCTGGTGTCAAATTAAAGGTAATAAATTCCGAAAGTTATTTGAGGGAGTATAACTCATATAGTGCCGCCATCTTTAAATATGGCGACTTTTATCTACAGAACTTGGGTTTCTTCGTTTCTTTATGGTTGCTTCATGGCGAATAACTTTGAAACTATCAGAGATATGGAAAATCGCCTCGAAGTAAACGTTATAGAGTGGAATCTCACCTTTCTAACGATAATAATAATAATATTTCTTTATCTTTGAAACTAAGGGAAGTAGCTCATTTTATGCAGAACAAGGTGATGAATTTTGTGACCTTTGATTATGATGAGATCTACTTTACATTTTTTAAAAACACGATTTTATTACTGATTATAGTGAAAACAATTCCGAAGACATAGAATGTATGCTAGCATGCTACGAAAATGTCCGTTTGAGAGCATTCTTGAAAAACAAGATGGCCACCGACACAATATGAGTAGTTATTACACAATATCGAATAACATTTCCTATCTGCAAAAGCTATTTACAAATTTGTAATACAAACGGATGAATCAGTGTCACAGTCTGGTTCTGGTAACGGGGAACGTTCGTGGTTTTCACATGACACGCAAGTGCATGCATCAGTACACTGAAGTCCTTGTATGGCACACACACATTGGCAGCCCTCTCTTCTACAGGTTTTTGTCTTTGTGCAAGAGCATCTAACCATTTCCAATATTTCTTCTGGGGCGATGGCTTCAGTTGTCCGTTTTATAATAAGATCGTCACAGCTTCTTTCCCAGCCATGTCCCACTGGACCCGCAAGATTTTCCTGAGTTTGTGAAGATTGCTTCCAGATATATGCTTGGTAGTTTGATCGCAGGAGGTACTGTCATAGTTGATCATCAGTTGGTGGAAGCAAATGTGGCACAGGTTGACTCATGCAAATGAGACTGTACCTTGTTGTACCCATGTCATCACTATTAGTTATACCATACATTGCACTGGTATACTTCATGAAACACGGAAAGAGTTTCTGTAGTGGATTCAGCTCCAGAGTATTTCCAAGGCCTTGGAAAAGTTCAAGATATTGCTCGTGTTTCAGTATTAAAAGGAAAGGTTTTATTTTTCCTTTTCCGACAAATGTTTCTACTGAATCGCAACCTGGAAAAGCGTGATATCCCAGAAGAGCATTAAATGTGTTTGAATTCAAGGTTTCACCAAGATGATGGATATCAATAAGTGGTGGCCTGTTCTTAATTCCTGTTTTAAAATATACTTTTCCATCAAACGTTGGCGAAAATACAAGCAATAGTAGTTCTGGAGAGCATACTACAACACTTTTACAACACACAAAGCATGATTTGTGTGAAAAATTAGTCGAGTGTCAGCTTCCTCTTGATAGCACTGGAGACTGGGAACCAGATCAACAGTCATGGCAGTAATCAGCATGCATTTTTCACCATCTGCAACAATTAGTTGCTTTCCAAGTATCTATGACTGATATTTCGTTGTTTTCCACTCTTGAGGAAGGAAGTGAATAAGTTCCATTTAATTTTGTCCATTGCTTAAGAAGCGCATCCAGTTTGATTGGGTTGTTGCTGTTTTCTGATCACCACCTGCAATTCTTATACGTAGTGTTTCATGCACTTTAGTGGCGTTTAGTCTTCGAAGGTGCTCCCAATTCTTTATTGATGTTTCTTTGTAAGCATCGGCTACAAAGTCCACTCATTTTACACCTTTCCGGAAGTAAGGTAAGATAGCTGTTTCAAATACTAATTGTGCTAACAGGCTCCATGATTATGGGATGGAACGTAGTATGTGAAGTACTGACATCGCATCAATTATTATGTAGTCAGGAGTGCCAAGACTTTCACAATTAAGTATGGCACGTTTCTGTTCAATATGCACGGGGAGAGCAGATTTCTTACACGTGAACATTTCACCATCACTTGTGGTGAAACATGAAGGAACAGGACTTAGTGGAAATTTCATAACATATTTCATGTCGAGTTTCCGTTTCTGACCAATAATAGCTAATCGAGTAAAACATTCACGGTCACTCTTCACTTGCACACACATTCAGTTTTACGCTCTTACTTGCTGGCATACTAGCTGATGGTATTCTTGTCTTCTTTATTTGATTTCATTTTGTTGTAATCGCTTCTAAATAAATTCATGAGCCAGGTTCTCTCCTACTCTCTCGGCTTCAAGAATCAGATTTGAAGCGGTGCTATCAAGTTCTCTTCCAGAACTCAGGGCAGTAACACAGGGTGAAGGTGTAAATGGGTTTACACCCCACTCATGACATGTTTGAACTAATTGATGTAGAGCAGTTTGGTCCCGCTTCATCCGGCTGTGATTGAGGTCAGCGTGTGTGTCTTCACTTCCTGCGAATTCTTGACAGTGTTGGGCTACTCCAGTACGCACATATTGAGAGAGAATTCATCGATCTACGGCACCTCCATTGTTACTGAATTTTAAGATGCCTCCTTTAACTTTCATGCTTCTGTTCGCTCTCTCCACGACATAATCAATTGCAACACCACTGAAGGGTAAAGCACTAATGTGGGCAGACAACCCACAGGTTCGAAGGTAGGTGCGAGGGGTAGACACATCATTCTAGCCCAGTAATAGGTCAAATGTCTGGCATAGTTATGGTGTTCATACGCAAACATCTACGGAATTATCCTTCTTACACAAAACAAATAAAGATTCCAGTCAGCCTCTCTGACTGCTCTTATTAAACCAAAAAGCAACTCACACATGTGAATAAATGATTTCCACAGTTGAAACACTGGTCCATGGGTACAGCTGGAAAATGTTTCCCATTGTGATTTCAGGTTTATAAAAGATTCACACGATAAAAATTCTTGCAGAGATGTTGACGAAGGAGACTTGACGAATTGTCTGAATTTGGTCCTCTATACCTGATAAGGCATCGTATGACAGAGTTCTTGTAGTTTCAGGACCATCATACTTTCGTAGACGAGTTTCAAGGATCTCATGCATCGATTGTATTGTCTACATGCAAGGACACCTTCAACAGAACCCACAGCTACCACTCTTGATTCAGTAAGTAAATCTGCTAAACCGAATAATTAGAATCTTTTACCTATTATTGCTGCAATGTTCATAACAATGTGAAAATCTCCCATTCCTGGAATAATGTTAGACAATAAAGTCTGATCTTTGTTTATAACTTCCACCATCTTGCAATATATTGCATCGTCATCCACAACACACAAATGATAAATTTAGCTAGCGCCTTTCTAACGTTCTTGCTCAGATTTAAAATTGAGAAAATCACTGCAATATTCGTTGGAGACTGTGGATTCACTGGAATTTGTTCGATAACACTCTTATTCTGTTCACATCAGAGACAGTATGATTGAAACCAGTCCAAGATAGCAGAAGGTAACCTGCGACATCAAGGTTCAAAATGTGAGGGTTACGTTGTAACACATATATACGATTAACATCCCTTCCTCTCAGCCATCTAATTAACTGCTGATTGGTTACGTCTATGGGTATGTCTGACGGTACATTTGCTGGTTGAGTTCTAAAGGCATCCTAAGGTTCAGTATTTTTTGGTCCTAATGAAAAAGAAGGTCGCTTGGATCTTGGTTCCGAATCCTCTTCCCTAATGTGTCATCCTCCACCTTCACACTACTCCTGTATGATACATCCACTAGTACCATGAAAAGTGCCTCATCCTGTGAAGGTTTCTTGGTTAATGTCAGTGTTGTCGAATGCCAAAGTAACAGGTGTATTGAAGGCAAAAGTAGGAGGAACCCACACATTTGATTCATAGCAATTTTGTGCAATAGCTGTTTCTGCCTCTCTTATATACTCATTAGAAACACCATGACCTAAACGGTTGAGGAGCCTTACAACTTCAGATGACCCAGTGAACTGATGAAATGTCCATGGAGCTGAGTGTTTTTTTTTTGAAAGCACTAATTTCCCATCTGATGCTGAAAATACGATGTCCTGAGCTACAATGAGTACTCGACGATGAACAACTGGTCCAACATGTACCCTCTTAGTTTCGCAATCGACCATTCGGCTGGTATTACCAGATACAATCCAAACTATCATATTGAATAAAGATGGAGGTATAAACACATTGTCTTCACAGATGTCAGTGGCTTTTGGTGGTCACGACAGTTTAGACTGAACTTGTAATATTTCACGGCGGATTCTGCGACAGCATTTGTAGAGCTGGAGTGAATCGTCATCAGCAATTGACCCCATCATTCCTACTTCGATGGTATCACCAGTGGAAATGTGAGTAGAATACATTTCACAGTGAGACACGGATTTGTGCATTGATTTCCAAAAAACATATTTCCTCACCAAAATATGCCTTAATTTTGATCTTCAGACGAGTACTGTGAACACCAGTCGACTCAACAACTTTTTGTAACAACTTAGAATAATGCGCCACGACTACCGAAAGTTTCAGTACTTCATTATTTTGAAGGACTTTGTCTTCTAATATGCTAACAAGAGCTTTGAAAGCATGCACTGTTTCCGGGGATTCTTGTGTTTTCTTATCTTCTACCTGCTGCAGTAGACTTGTTCGTTGGAATGACACTTTGCAAACGTCGAGGTATTTCACTTCAGCGGCAAATAAATCAAATCCAATACTCTCAAGTATCGACCAGATGCGCATTCCCTTTTTGTTGTGTTTTTGAATACACGCTTCTGTGATGAACTCATCTGCTGCACTTTGAAGCTGGAATATTCTAAGAGTCTGTAGTTTCCGCCTATTCTTAGAGTCCTTAATGCCTTGCTGACAGATTGTGCACTTTGATCTGTCAAATATTGGGCATGATGACCTTGTTTTAACTGGTGAACTTGCATATGATGGATGTGGAGATCTGCGATTTCCTGTCTCTTTTTCCTAGCCGAGTGCTCTGCACGTTCTACGTGTGATTTCATTGTCACATGCTGATAACATGAACGGTGGTACCAGACCAGTGAATGACTTGATACCTTATTTATATTGGTGATTAGATTTGCACGTCTAGGAGTGGTCTGTACTTCTGAATCTTCCACAGCGGACCATCGTAGGGCATGCTCCTTCAGAGTCGCTAATCCTGCCTCACTGACTTGAGTGAGTACTTCTTCTGAAAGTTCGTTGCAGATAACACATAAGCACTTTGTATCGTTATGCGAAGGTCTTCTCTTCTTGCATGGTCCAACACGGTCTAATCGTTCCGTTTTCAGTTTTCAGCCTAAAAGAACAAGAAAATAGAACATTAGACCTTCAAGAGGTCGCATAAGAGGTCAAGGACTACATATACAAAGGAATCCATGAAAGTTTTTACTAAATCTAGCTGTATAAAAGGTATATATTGTTACATAGCTGGGTAGAGCATACGTTGCACTTGTTTACTAATAAACTTATCACAGGTCTACGTACTGCTGCATCATCAGTCACCGACAGTTTCATGGAAACAACAACGTAAAATTTGTAAACAGCTTGTGCAGATAGGAAATGTTATTCGATATTGTATAATAACTACTCATAATGTGTCGGCGGCCATCTTGTTTTTCAAGAATGCTCTCAAACGGACATTTTCGTAGCATGCTAACATACATTCTATGTCTTCGGAATTGTTTTCACTATATTCAGTAATAAAATCGTGTTTTTAAAAATGCAAAGTAGAAGATCTCATCATAATCAACGGTCACAAAATTCATCACCTTGTTCTGCATAAAATGAGCTACTTCCCTTAGTTTCAAAGACAGGGAAATATTATTATCGTTAGAAAGGTGAGATTCCACTCTATAACGTTTACTTCGAGGCGATTTTCCATATCTCTGGTAGTTTCAAAGTTATCCGCCATGAAGCAACCATAAAGAAACGAAGAAACCCAAATTTTGTAGATAAAAGTCGCCATATTTAAAGATGGCGGCACTATATAAGAGTTATACTCACTCAAATAACTTTTGGAATTCATTACCTTTAATATGACACCAGAATGAAGTTTTTATCTTCATTCTGTGATGAGATATAACCAGTTAAGCATAAATGGGTGTGTTTGCGCGGCCGCCATGTGGATCGCAACTGGGAAAACGTAGCTTTCAAAACATCAAATGATGGGCGCCGTTTCGTGTATCGTCCGAGGGGTACCCGATATGACCATGGATATGAGGATGCTAGCAATCGCAGTGGCCGTGTATCTATTTTATGTTGGGGTTGGATTTCCAGTCGCGGTACAGGACAGCGACACAGAATTGAAGGGCACCTGGACAGTGCTCAGGAATTACACATCATGAGTAACATCATGGTGCCGTCAGTACGAGTACTTCAGCCTCATGGTGTTATTCAGTTGCAGCAAGACCAGTCTCCAATACATACTTCCCGTATTGTTCAGGACTGATTTGCAGGGCAGCCTGAGATTGATTTAATTGACTGGCTGCCTTGAGGAGCAGACCTCAATCATATGGAAAATATGTCGGTAGAGGTGAAGCGTACTCTAAGGGACAGATGGCCTGAGGCAGATCCACCAAGAACTCGGGAGGACCTGTGGGACCTTGTTTCCGAGGCATGGCTGGAGGTAGAGGAACGTGTAATAAATGCAGACGGATCTTCCAGACAATATTAGTGTTCCCCACCCCAACTCCCAAAACAGCCCTTTTTAGGGCTACACTTTTTCTGAAAATGTTTCTCGTACCAACCACTCCTTGCATCATATTTTTGTGGAATTCTACTAATAAAGAAAAAGACAAAGTCTCTCTTGGATTCGAACTCAAGATCTGACGAGTAGGAATCCTGCGCTCTACCACTGTGCTAACATGAACACACCTACAAACCCATTCTGAAGAAACATACCGTAAATTTCCGGTGTTCGATGACAATGGTACTCATATCAGTTGAAAATGTTGTATTAAACTTGGAATATTCCGAAACTCCGGAGTCTCGATGTAGCAAATTTTTTAACACAATTAAAAAAAACTGGCAATGAAAATTTTCGAATTTACTTCCATTACTCAATTAGTGAAAGTGCGGATTCATACAGTTGCTTTCCTACAACCCTGTCAAGTTTTTATGTTATGTTTCATATTTTTTACTATGGTATTTTCACTTTATACAATTGCGCAATTACGAATCTCGACATTCTGGAATTCGGTAATAGAATAATTGATTTCCTAAAGCTTCTACTCGACCAGCGCTGGTTCTTATAGAAGATATGTCACAAAACCTCAGGTTGGAACGATTGATTAAAAAGAAAATCACAGGGCACGCTCTCATAGAGAGTCACTTTATAAATTCTTCAATTTGCGCTCCCAATCAGTTTCTTTTTAACCATGCATGAACCTTTTTTTTTTTTTTTTTTTTTTTTTTTTTTTTTTTACCATTTTAGTACGAATTGCTTAAGAAAAGGATGTCTCTAAGAAACACTAGTGCGAATGTCCACCGCTAACCTGGGCTGGGTCCCCAGCGGCTCCGCCGCCCAGCTCCCTTCGGACACACCGTGCCCGCCTTGCACACCTCGCTAGGTGTGCTTCCAAATACATCCTAGCTTTCAGAAGCAATCGGTTATTTATACACATCTTAGCAATTATTAAATAATAATAATAATAAAAATATATGTTTAAAGAAAAAAGAAGAAAAAGTGTTGTTCCGGGCGAGATTCGAACCCGAGACCTTCCACTCAAGAAGCCGACGTCTAGGGTCATCCATGAAGGTGACCTAGCAAATGGCTCTTTCGAACTTGTATTTACAATGCACGTGTTACGTAAGCCTAGTCACGTGTCTTATTTCCAATCTCTGTGCTCAACTGATGGCGTTGTCCTGGTTAATTTGCACCGCTGAGAAAGACCTTTTTATTAATTTTCTTCGGGTTATTGCGGTGTTCATACTTTTTCTTAAGCTAATATTGTGTGGCTCAAATCATAATGTGTTCTGCAACCAGCCAAACCCAGCCCGGTGCAGGTTACTATTTATTTTAGGATAAAGAAGTCTGTAATAACAAAATATTAACAAATGTTTTAAAAATATATACATACATAGAAATATGTAAAAGTAACAATGTAATGTTGTATTGTCACCCGACTTACGTCGCTGTGCGAAATTTCATCAGTGTATGACGTCGGGAAATTAGTTAAATTAAAACATCGCAAGTTTTGAGGACACCACGAACCATTGTGAGCTAAAGAAACGAATGTAGAACGCCTTAAAACCGACAACAGTGCTGGTTTTTTTTATTTTTCTTAAGAACAAATGCTGTTTTTTTTTATTTTTCTCAACTTAAGAACATCATTACAATTTCTGAACAATTCATGGATATAGAACCATTAAAAATAAATAACAATTTTTTTTTCGAGCCAACTGTTGTTGTCTTTTTTTTTTAAGTTACATTTTCAAATTTTCTAACCCCTCTCAAAATTTTAATTTTGCGCAAATAAATCTGCAAGAGTTACCATCTTGTAGAGCTTGAAAAAAAACTTATTTTTTTTTTAAAAAAAAAAAGGTCATCCTAGGTGCAAATATCCGACTGAGATATCGTTAAACTACCAAAAAAAAACAATTTAATTTATTTTGAGGTTAGGTTAGCATCTTTTGAGCTGACATTTTGTTACCGCCCATACAATTCATTTTTATCTTATCTTCAGCTGACATTGGTGGAGAGCCATCATTTTTGATGAAAAATATGGTGTTATTTTCTTTTTTTTATTTATTTATCATAATTCCTTCCAAGGCACTTTTCATCATCTTACCCTGCTATGATCTTTCCGAAATGGTGAGTGGAGTTTTTCACTCTTGTAAACATGTACAGAAACTTGAATCTCTCAAAAATCAGAAAAGCTAGAGAGCTTAATCAAAAACCGTTGTATAGCTCTTGTAGTATACTTCAAAGATATGGAATCGCCTTTTCTGAAAACTAATTTCTTTAATCCAATAGTTAGGCTGAAAAAAAGCAACGAACTGTATAAAATTTGATTTTAACTAATTTTTGAAGTGAAGAGATTGAATAAATTTCTGCAAAATTTGATAATATTTAGACCTACCGACCGAGTGTATGCACGCAAAAAAATCATGGCCCTATATCACACTCCTTCTCTTGTATGGGTGTTTAAACATGGCACTTTGCGAAAAATGCCGGATTTCGGGCTTAAATGTCTCAGATGGGTCTTCATGAAAAAGTCTGAAATTTGGTATCGAGGAAACTTTGCATAACATTTCTTTAAAAGTCGTTCTGATAACTTCAGGTATGTAGGAACCCACATACGAAAAACGAATTTTTTCTAAAATGGTGATGTAACTATTTTCTAAAATTATCCAGGAATGATTCAATTTTACTTTCACTAACCTAAACCAACCAAATCTTCCTGATCAAAAATCAATAATGTATAAAATGGTCCACTTGGCGTGACTCAATCTGGTGGTGTTTTAATAAGACAAATCTCGAAAATATTTTTCTAGTTGTAAAAGTAGTTCATGGTTAAAACCGCTGCTTTCTAAACCAATGCCACACGGACATGGGTTCGAGCCCTGGTCTAGTTAATCGCTTTTTCCTTCTAGTTAATTAGACAATAGTAACTTCTCTTCACCAGATGACGAAGTATAGAATTTGCAACCAAGCCAGAGAGAGAGAGATCAAAGCCTCACCACTTCCATATGAAACAAGCATTTCAGAGTATTTCTCATGAGCTTCGGGGATATTAAATTTGTATGAACTTTGGGGATAGTGAATTTGCTGTATGACACCTTAATCCGACTTGGGACATAACAACATTTACTTAATTTGTATTTAACTTTCACATATAATATACCGACGTTCTGTCAACACCCACCACTTATCTGACGTTATAATATTTTAAACATGTCCTGAAATGCTTGTATGGATACATATAAAACTGATTATTATTATTTTATCTAATTATTCATGCTTTGAGGAATATATCATTACACAAAAATAAATTTTCCAGAACGGGATTCGAACTCACGACCTCACGATTAGAAGGCACGCGCTCTACCACTGAGCTAGTATGAACACATCTATCTATTTCTTTCTGAAAGAACTCCTTCTGAAGAAACATGACTGACTTTTCGGTGTTCAATTCAATGACATTCATATACGATGCAAATGCTGTTGTTTCTCTCTTGTTTATTGTACTACTTGCATGAATGCGAGAACTAAATTTGCTGTCTTCACTTTCATTGCAAATGTGCTTTTACGTATGAAAACCGCAGATGACAAAACGATCACGTGCTCAGACGTATAGAAGGTTTCGAAATACTGTATCATTACGTATTTGAATGAATGTTACTTTTTTCTACACTTAATAACATTTCAACATGTCGTATTGCACTTAAAAGAAGGAAAAAAACAAAACATCTGCACATTTTTTTCCCAACTGCAAAGGTTCATCCTTCCTTCCAGGGCTCGAACCTGGCATCTTTGGTTTACTGTTTCCGAAGATACCCGAAGTTGGACTTAGAGAATTTTGAGCTCAAAACAACCTAATCAATGCGGTCAACCTTTTTAGAATAGGCTGTACAAATATATTAAATCTTAGTCCCCCTTTTCACGCCAATTTTTCTATGTGAAGACCACAACTAACAACATTTTAAAAGGTTGCGCCAGCTGGTGTGTCCTGTACTTCAAGTTGCCAGTATCGCAAATTAATTAAAATTGACGTTCGGCCCATCCACAGATATTTTAACTATTTTATTTTCTTACGAGTCTTCATGCCAAATTTCAGCATTTTAGGCCAACAGAAAGTGCCTTAAAAGGCCCCGGATGGACAGACAGACACAGAAATCAGTGATGTTATATTTATGTAAATTATCTGAAGATAAAGCTTCAGTAATAGCGCTGAACAAATCTAAAGCTACCGAGTGGTCAAGAAAGACAGATGAAATATATTATGTCATTTGCCATTTAGCAAAGCTTCCTTCCTTATTAACGTAGGATAACTGGAAAGAAAAATGCCGGAAAGATATCTGAGTAACTTTCGAAAGGGAGACTAGTAAGCCCCGCTCGATGCTTTCGGGATGATTTTGCATTCTCAGTACAGATGTATTAACATATAATTTCCTATAATAGGTTAAAAGAATTCGGAAATCAAGCACCCCACACTATATTTCTTTACGACTACATCACTGGATTTAGGACTAGAAGCACGCTTGGCATAGTGATGCCACATAACCCTCACATGCAAATATAGGTCTATAGCAAGGCTATCCAACCTTTTGTTGTCGGCGGGTCGTCGCAGCCCTCATTTGGTTCACGGGAGGTCTTCAACATTTTTTCGTCTGCAGGACGATACTGAAGTTGTGAAAAATTATATTCATAAACTATGATTTTGAAAATATGAACCATGATGAATTATATGAATTTCCAGCAGTGTACAAGTTAAATACGTTCTAAAAAATACGTCACAAAAGTGTTACTATCGCTAAAGAAAGATGTTTCTACTCTTGAAGGTATATTTCAGTATGAAAGCGTAAAATTATTAATCTTTCCTACAATGAACAAAAAATCTCCTCTGAGCCTTCAGAAACTATAACTTAAGAGAATCGTGGGAACATAAAGATTGGTTCATGCGTCCGCAGATTGAACATGCTAATGGTATAGCTTAACAAGTTATTATTAGTACGTTTATATAGTCAACTTCATCCCTGTTTTTTTTTTTTTTTTTTTTACAACAACAACAACATTGAAAATTATCCCGGAGTGGGATCCAAAACTAGGATGCTACTTTAATCCAACAAACGAGGTCATCGTGAAACCAACATGTAAGTGTTAAACTCAGTGTTTCAAGTTGACGTTAAAGTTACAAAAGATGGCGATGTAGAATTCAAACACCTTACACAACTTGCTTCCTTGGTTTGAATATACTTGTATTTTGTTGCACTTGATTTACATTTTCATAAGCTCGTATCCAAACAACACACACGCACACATTTCAACACAATTAATCGTCGTCCGCCCGAAGAAGTCTTCCGAAGGAAGTTGAAAAGCGTTTTGCGAAGAAATTGTTAGTTATATTTATATATATACCTGTCTTTTAAGTGCGCAAATAAGTCACTTTCAACCAAAATTACATATGAACAGCAAAAGCAATATGGCTATTTAAGTAATGGATCTGTTCTCACATCATCTACGTGACATCTTTTCTCGTTTTATCGCGCTAATCGCTTCTTTGCGCGTTGAAATATAAATATAAATGTTTACTAAAACAAACTTGTTTTAATAAAGTGAGTGCTTCTTTGTCTACATGAATTTGACCTTAATACGGCCTTTTTCTACAGGTTTCCAATGTAGTTAAGTAGAAGCGCATACCATAGAAACAAAAAAAAGTGGCTAACTTCGCTGAAAAGGCATGCTCACATAAAAGAAGAGAAAAAGAGAGGACACTCTGGCTGGCATGGTTCTAGATCTCTTTACCTCTTTTTCTCCCCCTGTCCTCTTATCATCGAGACACCTTTCAAATCTTAAAGAAAGGTTTGATCCTAAGATCATACTTTCAAATCTTAAAGAAAGTTACCACCTGAAACCTTTCTTGCAGCATCTTTAGACTAATATTCCTCACGCCCATAGCCTTTCAAGCTAGAGAGGGGTTGATCAGGAACGATTCGATGAAAAAATTGGATCAGTTTGGCTGGATCGATTCGGGGGAATTGGTAGCGAACAAAATGGTTAAGTCGATCCTTGGAATCAAAAGACTCAAGATGCTCAAGCACTGAAAGTCAATGAGAGTTCTACGCTCAAAGCTTCGACGTAGACAAGAAACGAAAACGTGGCACTATGGTACTCGCCTTCCTTTGCTTCATTGTGCGCTTCTCCTCCCCGATCCACTTTTACTTTCAGAAAACGTATTTATTTTCAACGCTGATATGTTTAGCCTATGCAGGTTGGGAAGCAGACGAGATGTGACACAATAAAGTACTCCGTGCTATTTTAAAATTATTTTGTTGGCCATTATCTTGTATTTGTATCAACAAGAACGATTCTTCACTTTCAAATGAAACGTACCACGTACAAAAGGCGCGAATATTGAAGTTGTTCTAACGTGAAGAATATACAATATTCTAGTTATTACAAAGTATTTTTTCGTCAGGTTTATTTTTTAACAAACACTTATGATAATTATCTTCTATTCGGAGGCAGGAAGAAACCAAAGATTCCTGAACAAGTTGAATCAATGATGGTTTACAACTGCATTTCATCTGATAGAGAGGTAAATATACTAAGAACGGGGTCAACAATTTTAAATGTGTTTCGAACCACTTGTGTCCCTATTTATTATTTCACATAAAAAAAGCATATAAGTACCAACAAATAGTGCCATGAGGTTTGTTCACAATTTTCAGATAGTGTACATTTGAAATTATGGAATAAGTACCCGTTTTATCATGGTTTTTGTAACAAGATGACATCTTATTTTTGAAGAGTATAGGAATGAAACTGTTATGAGTATACTATTGCAGAACTGTTCTACTAAAATATTTATATACGGGTGGAATTTTGCATCCAGAAGACGTTTCAACTATAGATACAATAACATTTTTTTAAAAGAAAAGGTAACTTTTTTTTAAAAAAAATGTCTTCACAATGTTATAAACATAATTTCGAGATTGCCAATATCTTTTTTTCTGGTTCATGTAGATATAAATTCAATATTTATTCAATCAATATTGTAAGCTAAGCTAATTATAAAGAAAACCAAACATCACTCTTTACATTCTTGTAAAACATAAATCTTCGTGACATTATCTCTTCCCAGATTGATTTCTCCAACTTTCTGACATAAATAAATATTCTGTCTTTGCCAAATTAAAACATCCTTTAAATACAATTAAATGTATTACATTTATGTTGTCTGAACAGCTGAATAGTACTGTTGTATTGTCTGTATTAAAAAAAAATATTAAAATTGCTTTTAAAATATATAGGAACATAATTTCTGGCAAAGAAATTAAGTTCAGCAGATTCGGAAGGCCATCACAATCAATGCAGATCGTCATCATCAAATATCTCTTCGAAATCATTGAAAAAGTCGGCATGAACTGCTTTTGCATTTTCCGCCAAACACATTAACAGGCCATCAGAACCTCCTGTCTCTTCCGTCTCAATGTATGGTCCTGCTCCTTCAGGAAACATTTCATCTGCTACAACGGTAGGCTTCATGTTAACGGTTACCTACTTATAATTATGGAAAGTGACAAATTAAAATTGTCTACTTCTTGCAAAAGTTCATGATAAATGTAGTGATCGATTAATTTTATATCTTTGGAGAAGGGAGGAATAGAAAGCATTCGTTCGCACTGAAGAAACTCATAGTGCAGGAGCATATGTCAATATTTCCTAATCCGTGGGATTTTAAGTGAAGGGATGTTGCGGGTAGGGGGAATACCTTCATTAGAAGGTACCTAATCATGTGGTACCAGGTGGCAAGCCGAAAACCGTGGCAAGCCGAAAACCGTGGCAGGGGACCGGGAAGGGGGAAGGGTAAAATGGCTGCCGGTGAAATTCGTTTCTCTGCCATTAAAGTGCTATAACTTCTACAAATTTTAAATGAAAACCTTCGTGGTTATGCGAATATTTTAATAACACATTAGAAATTCCATTTTAGGACAGTTTGTTGCCATATGAATTAATTATTCTTGATCACTTTTCTTTATATTCAAAGGGAAATAACTCGTAAATTGCCACAGGTAGGCGAAATAGCCCAGAAATAAACGTTGTAGGCCAGTTCAAGGGCTTTCCAACTAGTTATGTGCCATTTCTGTATCTTTAAAACTAACGGAGTTAGACTAGTTTATGTAATAGTAGGTATATGTTTATGGCTTTTAATGCAGAGCCAGAAAGATTGGTCTGATACTTGCATTTGTAAATTCGTGAGTTTTGTGTGAAGGACCGTTGCGGGTAGGAGCAATACCTCTACTAGAAGGTACCTAATCATGTGGTACCAGGTGGCAAACCGAAAACCGTGGCAGGAAACCGGGAGGGGCGGAAACAAAATGGCCGCCGGTGAAATTCGTATCTCTGCCTTTAAAGTGCTATAACTTCTACAAATTTTTAATTAAAACGTTCGTGGTTGTGCGAATATTTTAATAACATATTAGAAATTCCATTTTAGGACAATGTATTGCCATAGCGAATCATATTTTAAATATGGCGTCCTTAAATCCCAAAATTAATTATTCTCGATCCCTTTTTTATATATTCAAAGGGAAATAACTTTTAAATTGCTACATGTAGGCGAAAGTACCCTGAAATAAACGTTCTTTTACAATTCAAGACCTTTAAAGTGAGAATGGTAGATGTAGTACTTTATGGTTTTTAATACAGGGGCAGAAAGATTGGTGCAAGACGCTGTGAAAGGTGGAAATTCAATATCAAAAACTTAACCTTACTGATTTTTTATAATGACTCAGAGCGTCCCTTTTAGGATTGGGCGTGTAGAAGAAAAATCAGAATTGGGCTATCATCATTGTAATCTTTGCTTTATTTGTTTTTAAACTATGCGTTTCTTGAGTAAACAGGAAAGAGGGTTGTAACGAAAACACAACACAAACATAAACTGCACAAAAAACACAACATAAACAAGTAACTTTGGCTTTACATATACCTAATCTATCCTATATGATGCTCTGTGATACAATTAATTTAGAAATATATCCTCGAGTTACACATTTTTGGATTTAAAAGAGTTACCACATAAAGAAAAAATATATTTTCTTGTGAGATTTTTTATTTAACTAATCTGTCAATACCATTGTTTATATTCCTTGGTGTTTGATTTATTTTATTTATTTACTTTTATTTCTTTATGAATCCGTTGTCTATCCGACCCAATCGATCACTATAAAAAACCACTCTGTTCGTTAGTGGGTCTTTACTAGTTGGTTTCTCACCTGAGCATTCCTTACATTCTATTGCTAAGGTTTCTCCCCTACGATGTAACACCTATAGTTTCTCACCTGAGCATTCCTTACATTCTATTGCTAAGGTTTCTCCCCTACGATGTCACACCTATAGTTTCTCACCTGAACATTCCTTACATTCTATTTCTAAGGTTTCTCCTCTACGATGTCACACCTATGGTTTCTCACCTGAGCATTCCTTACATTCTATTTCTAAGGTTTCTCCTCTACGATGTCACACCTATGGATTCTCACCTGAGCATTCCTTACATTCTATTTTTAAGGTTAATCCCCTACGATGTCACACCTATGTTCCGTTTTGTTTACCATTTGATTCAGTGATTCAGCCACCAGTATCATAGCATGGAGTTTTAACAATGTTTATTATAACCGTAAATTGTCACATGTACTGACACGGGTATTCACATTTTCTCAGCTTGTTATTATTGTGAGTTCCGGCGATTCGTTGTTGTTTTCCACATTGTTACTGGAGAATTTGAAAATCAGATTCATTTTGTTTCGAAAATAATGTTCCTTTATGATAACAACAATTGATTCCATTATTTGGGGGGACAAAGGCCATATGAAGACTAGCCATCGAGAGTCTCAACACTATCATCTTCTGAATCTTCCCATCGTAAGTCAAAGTTTACACACTGATCATCATCTCCGCCACGAAGACACATTTCCGTACATCGCAGGGACTGAGATCGACATTTGCATGCCAAAGAACATTTACTTATTGTGCAACCGCAGCGAATCAGCCGCAATACAGTCTCTGAAGCGCAAGGTAGTGTGCACATCACAGGAACAATCTTCTTTTCATCACTAGTTTCTTCTTCCCATCCACAATCTATTGGCTTGGCAGATTTGGATGCGATTTTCCTGCACTTTTCCATACCAGTACTTGGAAGTTCACTCTTTTAATGAAAGGTGTAAGGGCAGCTTTGGTTGGAGGAAGACCTGAGCCTTGAATGTCCCTTTTCGTGAATAGCCACCAGCGTAGATTCCCAATATCTTGAATATTAGTGCTCGGCACATAAACATTGCAAAAAAACTTCTCAATGATCCTCTCGTCATCGTCATTGAACCAACTAGAACCGAGATTTCCAAGAGATTCAAGCATCGCAACTCCAGCGTTGTAAAATGTTTTCCAAAATATCTTCTCTGACTTCCTTGAAAATGCCCCAGTAATGTCACACCCTGATATAGCATGGAACCCAAGTAAGGCTTCTACTTTAAGAGATCCAAGAGAGGTACGGATAGTACGAATATCTATCATCCTCTTATTCGCTCCAACTCCTGTGACAAACTTCGTATTGGCAGGTAAGTGTCTAGACCACCACACAGCCAGAACAAGGACATCAGTACCTTGGGTCATTATGTGGATGGTCTGTGCCCCTTGAGACGCTGCATAAAGACTGTAAAGTATTATTTTTGTATCTGTTTCTTCATGTGTACTCTTTAACTCACTGATGTCCTTCCCTACTGAAGATTTTGCTTCTGTCCTCCAGCTGGCAACTAAGCGTTTTCCCAACTTGCTTGCATAAAGTAGAATTTTTTCTGAAAGATAAGCTGTGAATGCATCTTTGGTTTTTGGATGGGACAGAAGATTTGGTGACATTTTTTATATTGGCAGAGTCAGGTGTCTTGTATTCGATTGTTGGGCTGTATCTTGCTCTTTTCTTCCCATAGAGTTATAAAACTCCACTAGAAGCAGGGTTGGCGCCACCGTCTACGTGGGTTTTAATTCCCAGCGTGGCGCAAGTTGAACATTCAACTGTTTCTCTGTTTGTTTGGCACGAAGGAAACAGCGAGTCGTGCGCTGCCTGGTATTATATCATTTGTATGTGCCACGCACGATCTTCTTGTGAAGAAAAACAATTGAGAATTCGCATTCGAGTTCACCTTAGTTAAGTTCAACACATAAGATACAAACAATTCCTAATTAAATTGATCAGTATAAGGTATAATTTAATATAAAAATCACATATAAAACGTTCTTGATAACTATTATTTTTGTTCTCAGAAAATATTGTTTTGATATTTTTTAATTTTATTAATGACCTTTAGGCATCTAAGGCTCAGGGTAGGGAAGGGGAAAGGATTCGGGAAGCTGTCGTCCAGGGCCTATGTTCAAAATGCCATCCCTGTTTTTATTTGTTAAATATAATGTTGATACTTAGAGGAATAACTTATTTTTAAAAAATTAGAGATATATTTAAAAATATTATACAGCATTAGGGATTCAACGCGAGTGACATGAATATTACACACACAAAATACTAATGCTGTAATTTATACAACCAACGGTTTACCTGCATAAATTTACAAAGAAAATTATAAAACTGAAAATAGAGTATGGGCACCGGTCGTCGGATATACACTAGTAGTCGGCAATTTTCACATAAATATCATTGAAACAAGACGTATGTCATTAAAATGAATATAAAATTATCTCTAGTTTTCGGACAGCTTTAACTTGATATTTAAGTTCTACCACCTATCGAAAGCATCGACCTCCATTAATACGATACTGGACTGACTGCAGCCATTGAAAATTTCATGAATATGTGAAGCTACGGAGCGGAGAGGAAACTTAATCTCGTTTGTCCACTTCCAGTCTAAACCAATATGGACAAAATTTTCGATTCTAACTCAGTTTTTTACACTTGATAACGCTGTGTGGCCCGTTATTTAATTTATGTCTTAATTCTTGCAAAAAAAAAAAAAAAATATTATTTGCAGCATTTTCTATTGTATGCAGAGTACGATATACTCTTACATGAATAGCTCAGGAATTAAGACTTAAATAAAAAAATGGGCCACACAGCGATATGAAGCGTATAAAACTGAGTTAGAACTGAAGATTTGGACCACATCGGATTAGACTGGAAGTGGACAAACGAGTTTAAATATTTGCTCTGGCGTCTATCTTTCAACACTAAGTACTCACTCCTGTATAGTTTATGTAGAGCTCGATGATCGAAAGTGACATTATATAGATCAAAAAGAAAAGAAATAAAGAAAAAAACTGGCTTCCCTTGTTAGTTTAGAAGATGCCGAAAAAGTTATTTGCGAATGAAGAAGACTGCCTTTAAATTTAGGGTAAAAGTCTTTGTCTTAAAACTAAAAACGACATTGTTTGTTCTAGCTTTTCAAATGTTCTGTTTTGACTTTATATCACAAACAATGCGAATAGTCATGTCTATTAAGTATATTACTGTATCTGACTTCAGGTATATAAGGTATATAGATAGAATTCACAAGTTTTCCTCTTACCGACCAGGGTGACCGATAAGAAGCGTTTCTTATCTATTTTTGTTGCGATGCTAAATGTTTTTATTGTTTTTAATAGTGTAATCAGAGTGTTCCTGGTTCGATTCCCACCGGGGACACAAGTGGTTCGGAATCCACATTAAACTGTAGGTTCGTCCCGTCCTTAGGACGTCATCTTCATGCGATGGAAGGCAATGGCAAATCACCATCGGTTCACCTAGCTCTGGGATCTTTAGGTCAAGAGCTACCTTCGGGCAGAGCACTCATCATCAGCAGCATCATTGTTTCTAATAATTTAACAAGTCTTTTCAACAGCACATTTCTTACCGAGCCGCCGTGGCTCAGTGGTGTAGCATTCGGGACGTCATGGGTTCGATTCCAGCGGCCGACCATCTTGACTGAGGTTTTTTCAGATTTTTTGCTCAGGCGCACCAGGCAAATGCAGGGATGGCACCTTCAACATAGGCCCTGGTCGATATCTTTCCGAATCATTTTTCCTCCCCGATCCCGACCTGAGCCTTAGGTGCCTAAAGCCATCAATAAAATTCAACCCACATTATGGGCTTAGAACTATTTAAATTTTAAATAGACACATATATTTTTTCTACACGAATATAACAACTTTTTTTTCCAATTGACCTAAATGAAAACGATCCATTATTTCTGAATGTAAGGATACTTATTTTTATGTATATTTCTCTTTATAGCTATCGGACAGTTTTATAACTATGGATCTAACACGATAAAATACATTCGCATCAAATAATTCTAACCAAAGATTTGTGTTTTCTTTTATATTTCTAGCAGACAAACTACACGAAAGAACGTCTTACATAATGAAGCATTTGTCACGGAATAATATTAAATGATCATTTGTTTGTGAAACGATACATTACTTCCTTTCTCATATTTCTTAGTACAACCGTGAGCTGCACAGGAGATTGGCATTTCCTTCTCAAATACAAACGAATCAACTAAAACAATGCCAAAGAGCGAAGCACAGCAGCCATATGATAGCAACTCATAATACGTGTTGTTGCCAAACAAACATTTTCTCGTTCAACTTTCAAGTGGCGCCGCATCAGCAGCGCCAAGCCTGACTCTAGTGGAGAGATTTTATAACTATGTTTTTTCCACATTGACATTTTAATGACTTATTTCCATACGTATCAAAAACAAGGTGAGTTTCATCGTATTTCAAGATTGTTGACTGTATTCTTTTGCAGAATTCTGTAGACAAATCGATGCATGTGTTAACATGCGCTGGCTTTTTCAACGCTTGGAGTTCCGCCATGCCATCAAGAATAGCAACAGAGTAAGAAGCAGCTGATTTGTGTGTAATTGATGCTTCAGTGCTAGTAAGTACGGGTGTTGTTGAATCGATTTCTTCCAGTTCTATTCTTTCGTCATCTTCCACTTCCGATTTATTCTCTCTCCAACTTTCTGAACTGATATTCTCATCTTCCTGGAGCAGCAACTTTTCTACAGGTTTCCCATCCTCTTCTGTAGGTTTGCCGACATTCTCTAAAATTTTCATAAGAATACTCTCTTTCCTACATAAGAACTAGTCTAGCTCAGTTTGTTTTAAAGATACATAAATGGCACATACCTCGTTAGAAAGCCCTTGAACTGGCTTACAACGTTTATTTCAGGGCTATTTCGCCTACCTGTGGCAGTTTAAGAGTTATTTCAATTTGAATATAAAGAAGAGGGATCGAGAATAATTAATTTTGGGATTTAAGGACGCCATATTTAAAATATGGCGTCGCAATGGCAACAAATTGTCCTAAAATGGAATTTTTAATGTGCTTTTACATTATTCGCACAACCAGGAAGGTTTTAATTTAAAATTTGTAGAAGTTTTTTACTTCAGGCAGAGACGAATTTCACCGGCGGCCATTTTGTTTCCCCCCTCCCAGTCGCCTGCCACGGTTTTCGGCTTGCCACCTGGTACCACATTATTAGGTAACTTTTTGTTTGCCTGAATTGCAAGGGTGTACACTCCCAAGGGAATGATCAGAAGTGTCATAACGAAACCTGCCTTGATATTTTGACCTTTCAGAACATCAAACAAAAATGTAGTTGCTGGTACGAACTACAAGGACTTAAACATTGCTGGAAGATGAATCAAATTCTCCGCTTCACCGCCTCGCACTAAGAAGTCATACAGGAGACGGCCTTACTAACAAGGGGAGATTGTAGTTCGTGAGTGAAAGTGAGCTAAGTGACTACTATGCAACCAAGGTGAAATTTTACGCAGAAAGTGGCAAATTAAACATAATGGATGTGGGCATTTGAACTAGTTGTAAGTTAGATATTTTCAAATTGAAGTATCATTTGAAAACTCCCCGGTAAAAATTAAATCTTCCGACGTAACTGGAAAAAAAAGTAAAATGTCTGAAAAGCGGGTACTTGGCAACACAGCTAATCCTCTGTAAATGTTTATATTTCTTTGCCATGACCATTCCTTTGAAAACCCCTGTACATGAAATATTTGACGAAAATTCCTACTGAGAAGGCAGACCAAGTTGGTTTTCTTTTTCAGCTTACCTTCCAGTTTTCCTAAAACTCGCTTGACTGCGTTCGAACAACCTTCACAGGTCATCTCCACTTCAAATTCATGTACCTACCATAAACAAAATATAAAAAAACTCAGAATGAATCATTGCAACATAGAAATTATGCATACAAATACCATTTAAAAAGTGCAAAATATAGGCTTATATTGATATATGATTTTAACATCGGCTACATATATTTAGTAGATCAGTATTTGTACATCAGAAATTAAAGTAATATTTTGATTACGCATATTAAATGGCAATATGTACTTCATTAAATTGTCTTATGGATGGAAATATAATCAAGAATTTCATATTTTCATCATCGCGAAAGGATTTTATTAACTCTATATACTATTCTAGGTATCTGGACACACCATATGATATTTAACTTTGTATTTATGTGCCACTTACCGTATAGTAACTTTGACTCCTACCGATGATTAAAAAAAAAAGTTTAACCACAAAATTTAAACATAAACACCCATGCTCCCAGAAGAAGGTGGAACTAGTCACAATAGGAAAGGTATCGGGAGTAAAAAGATCAAAATAAAGACCACAGCGTTAGAAGAACTGTTTGAATCCGAGATTTAAACTGACACGGAAGGCTTTCGTTAAGGTTTGCTGTATGAAGGTGATACTGAACAAAATGTTTATCATATATTGTAATGCAAAGCTGAGATGTGGGGCTTGGGAGACGTGGGTCTGTGGTCAGATGAACGGACATTACTCTGCAAAAGGGAAAGGAAATATATCAACAAAATAGTGAGAAACTGTAGATAGAAGTTTTAGATGTTCAACTTTTGCAGTGAACCGTAGGTAGAAACAGCACTGCGAAAAGTTGATACGCGAGAATATGCGGAAGATCCTGAGGATCGGGGTACGGTAAAAGACTAAGAGAACAAACTAAACAATTACCAATAGTAATAAAAAAGAACGAAGATGCCGAAAAAAAACGAGTTAAAAAAATTAAATAGGATAAAACAGTGGGGGATTAAAATCAAGTTACCAACAATTTAATTCTCCAGTTAACTACTAAACGTAATTAGGATTATTAATATTTGTCAACGCGATTTTATAATTTAGTTTAATACGAAACAAGTAGCTAATCAGTGATCCTACTTATGATCCAAGCAATCTTACAACAGATAATTCTATATATGCCATAGAAAACGTAATCAGCTGATGTACCTGATCCACCAACAAAAGACCAATTTAGGCAGCACAGCATCTTCACTTTAGGCCACAATTATAATCAAGAACTAATAAAATTAGTGCAAGGCACAAACACCTTTCAAATTTAACCCAGGAATACACAAATGGTTTACCTCTCATGACTGTTAGTGTATTAAAAGCGACAAAGATAATAAATATGTTTATGATCACCAAAGATTCTTACAGTGCCAAAATATTCTACCATTACACAGAATAAGATCCATCTAACAGAAACACAGATAAAGGAGCTATATTCAGGTTTCAGTTATATTTTTAGGACATTGATAAACAAGTTAACTCTTTCGGCACCCTTTATTCCTATTATGTATGGTCTACCCAAAACCCACAAACTAGATGCCCCACTTGGCCAGTCATTAGTGGACAGAAGCACACAGCCTAGTACCAGTTAAACAAAGGCCTTTCTTAGGTACACCAGTACATATATTCAGGGGGGAAACGGCAATAGTTCAGACGTTAAAAACTATTTTTTGCCCTAGTTAATGTAAACAATAAAAAACTAGCTTCAATTGACTATGTTCAACTCCATTCCAAGTATTTATGTACAACGGAATTCTTATCCGAAGATCACGTTAATAGCGCTGAAATTGGAGAGACCTTGAAGTTGACTGACCTCTTTCTCTCCACCAATATTTTCCAATTTGATGACAGTTTTATATCCAAAAGAATAGTACCGTCATGGGTATTGGATAGACCACTTTCCCCTATCCTAGTTAACATTGTGATGGACCACACAAACCACGAATTTTGTCCAACTTCGAGTTACATTATGTTAATTATATGCTCAATATCAATGAATGACGTTCTTTTAATATATCAAAACGATTCTGAATTTTAATACATATTCCAAAATTTGCACACTGTACATTCTAACCTAAAATTTATATTTGGAAAAGTACACCAATGCGAAATAAATATTATGGACTTATCAATTAAGGGCAATGTAAAGCCAAGATGAACGACAGGAGATGGTAGCACTATCTCCGTATATGTCTAATGTATTTTTATCGTTGCACGAAATTTCAATGCTGCTCTTACAAATTCAAGCCTAGAGAGTTCAAACTATCAGGGAAGAAAGTTCATAACCAATTGCAGAGTTCTATCCGTGCAGATTTTTCATTTTCTTTCTTGTTCGTTGTTATTATGGGTATAACAAAGAAGCACTTTCAACAATGAACAAGAAAGAAAATAAAAAAATCGGCACGGATAGAACTCTGCAGTTGGTTATGAACTTTCTTCCCGGAAAGTTTGAACTCTCTAGGCTTGAATTTGTAGGATCAGCACTGAAATTTCGTGCAACGATAAAAATACATTAGACATATACGGAGATACTGCTACCATCTCTTGTCGTACATCCTGGCTTTACATTGCCCTTAAAAGATAAAACAATAAACTTCGTACTTCCGTTCGCTGTCTAAAGCTACATGCACTTCAAGTTGTTTTTTCTCTTCCAAAGTTAACGGTGCAGATCACCCCCGCCATCTTGGTGTGCCATTTCCACTGCTTTACATGGGAATTGTTTAACTCGTTTTGTGCTTCTCAGAAGTAAAATACAAGTTCAGGGTTTCACGAAATTTTGACAACCCCTTATAAAGTCTCTTAACATATATAACTAATATGAGTACAATGTATTATTAATAGTTTACTATATAAATCACAATATGTCACCGGGAAATTATACTGTGTGTATGTAAACTATTGCATTTCTATAAAACACCATTGGCCACGGGTAGTCGAAGTCAAAGGAGACATGACGAATCGCTAGGCGAAAACAGAAGCTAAAAATTACGCTCCTGAGAGACATAAGACGAGTTAAACAATTCCCATATAAATCAATGGGAAGTGTATATCAAGATGGCGGGGTGATCTACATCGTTAATATGTGGAAAATCTCTTACTTCGTTTTGCTCAAAAACAGAGGATATTATTCATGAAATTAATCACATATTTTTTTTACAGATATCAAAAATAGTTATAGCAGGAAAATATTCTAAGATATGAGTTTAGAATAGCCTAACTAGGTTAGAAAGTTCATAAAGAAAGGGGAAAAAAAATTTTCCCAACTAAACGGTGTAGTTTCAAAATTTCCTGTTTCAGTTAAAATTGTTTTCTTTTATTAAACTACTTTGAACTCCGAAAGGGGGAGAAAGAAAGGTTACAACAGTTTCGGTGGATTCTAACAGCGAAGATAGCTACTCTTACAACTGTGTGTCGGAAGACGTGTGATAGGGATTGAACTGTCTGGCAGCTTTGCTGTCTGGTTTTGTTTCCCTTGTAAGCAGGAGGCTCTGTTCTTTGTATATATCGCTGGCAAGGATAAACGGCTGTGGCATGCAGTTAATGGCGTTGTGATATTAGGTTGTTTCGTTCTTCTGGCAGGTGTGCCACTATTCTAATTAATATTACTTCCAGCGCGATAGTGAATCTTAAACATAGCGATAATTATTTTCGAAAATGTAAAAGTCAGTTTTTAGAAAGAACGCGCATAAGTAAAGTGTAAAAGGGGAAAGCGGGGTGAACATTAGCTTTCTAAAATCAGTTACGAATATAATAATTAACTAAAATAATGTTCTTTGTTGCGTTCGGTTCGCTACTTTGTTTTTCCCTCTGAATTTCCAACTTGGCTTAAGTAGTGTTAAATATACCTGGAAATTTTAGAGTTTGTAAAGATTAATGTTTTGACGAAATGAACTTATAGTTCGTGCGGAGAATCTGTTTCGACTATGTTTTTTGTTAATAGCGGATAAACTGTATTTAAACTTAGTGAAATTCTTGTTTCATAGTTTCTAATAATCTACGCCTTTAAGAATCCTTTATTTTTTCTTCCTTGGCATAGAGTAACTAAAATTTCACGTTGTTTGAATAATTTGTGAAATTGAAGAAAATCTTCAGAATTGTTTAAAGTAAAAAATAAGGAAATCTTTCATTTTTGGTTAGTGTGAAGAGGGTAGTTTATTTTACTTTCAACTGAGTTAGAATATTTGAGAAGAGTTTCGGCTTACATAATCTTTTAAATATATACTCAGTATCTAAAATACTGTATAGCTTTAAAGTGATTTTATTCTTTGTAAATAAAATTAGTAATAAGATAATGGTTCGGTAGTTGTAAATAGTCTTTCAAGGTTAAATTTGAGTACAAAATTCCTGACTAAATTGTGGTATTATTTGCCGCAAACAATTTGAAGCAGTCGTTAATTGGTTATAATGAATTTAGTTGAGGGATCTGAGAGAAAAGTTCTTTTGAACCAAAAATCTTATTTTTAAAAAATGGCAATTTTACTCCATTTACCTCATTATATTAAAGACATTGCGCGTATAAAACTGTCTTATCAGAAGTGTGCGATGAAATAGGTTTACAGGTAAACATAGAGAAAACAAAATACCTGATAAACCGAAACACTGAGAATGATGAAAATAGATACATAACAATTATGAATGAGAACACACAGAAGGTAAACAAATTTAAATACTTGGGAGCATGTGTAACAAGCAAAAACTAGGTAACGAAAGAAATAAGAAATTGGTTAGTAGGGGGCAACGCATGTTTCTATCTAGTACAGAAACTCTTAATCTCGCGTTTAATATCAACAAAGTTGTAATTAAAAATATACAGAACGGTTATTCTGCTGGTAATACTAAAGTATAGCTGGAGTACGACATTAGCACATCAACATAAATCACGAGTGTTTAAAAGGTCTTGAGAAAGATACACTGGTCGAAACGGGACGAGATGACTGGAGGAAACTACAGACTGTACGACTCATCCAATGTTGTAAGGATAATGAAATCGGGGTAAGTGACGTTTGGGTGCAAAGCCGTTTGGGCGTGGAGTATTTGTATTATGTTTAAAGTAAAGAATTACGTGCTACGTCTTTTATGTACGAAGTAACTTATCAAACGAAAGCTTGTTACAAGAGCTTTAAAACAGCCCTCTCTGAGCTCTCTAGCGCTAACCATTGATGAGTAATAAGAAATTTTGTAACTTAACCACTGTTTCTGTGGTTTTTGAACGCTAATAGAACAAAAACCACTGCGTCAAAAAGCCTGAAAAATATTTTTTGATATACTCCACGGGTACAAGCAATAAAACAAAAACCATAGCAATATGAGATTTTGAAGTAGAATTTTGTTTAAAAAATGTGTTGATTTTACATGGAATGACCCCTGATACAAAATTCGATAATTCTCTGCATTAGCTAAAGTATACACAATGAAAGAATAAATCCAGATGAAGACGGAAGAGCAAAGGAACTAGGCTTGGCTTGCGGAGAGAGCGGAAGGGCAGTTACGATATTGCCAGTTTGGCTAAGTATCCAATTCAGCGGCTCTCCCTTCTTGTTGGAGGCGTGTAAAACGACTCTATACACTTCTTATTACCAGTATACGGCTGTTAAATGGCGTAGCATGAATTTCAAATGTTATTAGGACTACTTTCCTCATTTCGAATGCATGCTGCAAATCATCGGATGGTGTGAGTGCAGTGACATACATACGTCTTTGTATAATGTGTTACCACATCACCCCGTTGATTTTACATCACATTCTACATTCTGCTCAAACGAAATAAGTAACATTTGAAAAATATTAAACGCCGTATAAAAGAATTTGCTATTATTGGGAACTATTCAAAATTCCTTAAAACAGGTAATTCTCCTTCTTCAAGATGGATAAAAAGACAAAACGCTCGTATTTTCGTAAAAAATACTATTGAATTTAATTACCATTATTGCCCTTGTACTCTATCATGAAAATGTTTTTCTGAACGTATTATGATAGCTGGCCATATTCTTATACACTAGCAAAATAAAATCTTGCATTAGGAACTTCTGCTATAGAGTTGCACCTCAAAATGCTACGTTTTGCGTTCTTATAGCCATGATAGGTACTATACCGCGTGCAAAATACGAAAAACAGGGTCTAACATAGAAGTTCTCAAGTGATTCCTCCCATGTTTAAGTCGCGATAATAGTTAACATTCCCTTTTTTACTTACTCTAGATGCCGCAGTAATAAACGTTCGCCATAGGATTCTATCCTGGGTAACATCAAGCCAGTTTTCATCATAAACACCTACTTCTCGAACATCCCTTCTAATACTGTCCTCTCAATAACGTCTCGGTCTCTTTCCCTCCGACTTTCGCTTTCCTCCCATCTGAGCTACATGGCCTGTCCACCTTAATCGTCGCGATTTCATTATTCTTACAATATTGGGTAAGTCGTACAGTTCGTGGAGTTCATCACGCAGTCACCTCTACTCTCCAGTCATCTTTTTCAAAATCTTATTTTCAAACACACACAATTTATGTTCATCTGCTAGAGTCGCAAAAGTAAAGTATAACCGGCAGAATAATGGTTCTGTATATTTTCAATTTCAACTTTCCTTATATTAATCGTGAGGTTAAGAGTTTCTGGACTGAATAGAAACAGGCGTTGTCCGATACTAAATTACTTTTTATTTCTTCCGTGACCTCGTTTTTGCTTGTTACATAATGCTTCCAAGTATTTAAATTTATTTACTTTCTCTATGTTCTCATTCTTAATTGTTATGTATCTATTTCCTTCATTCTCAGTGTTTCGTCTTGTTATCATGTATTTTGTTTTCTCTATGTTTACTTGTAGACCTATGTCAATCGCAAGATTCTACTAATACATCGGTGTTACTTTGAAGTGCATCTATATCGTCCCTTATTAAATCTACATCATCCGCGTACACGAACAGTTGATTCAAGCCATTCAATGTTAGTCCCTTTTTTGTCCTCTTTTATTTTTAGAACCGCAGATTCTAACGCAAAGCTAAACAGTACTTGGTGACATGCATCACCTGTTTCAGTCAGCTGTGAATCTCGAAATTATCTGACATACTATTACCTATTCGTACTCTGCTTATGTGGTCACGACACATCCTCACTAGTTGAACAAGTTTTTTTTTTTTTTTTCGGAATTCCAAATCGTACCAGGATACTGTATAACTTTTTCCTTTGATAGAATCATATGCTTTCTTGAAATCAATTAATAGCTAGCGAACAGTCGGAGTGTATTATCTTTTCATCTTTAAGATTTGTCAAGGCGAAAATCTGGTTCAACGTGGATCAATTTCTTCTCAGTCCACATTGGTGATCTCCAATTATTTCATCTATGTATACGTTTGGCGAGTTAGCAGTATATTACTCAATACTCTGTAATATGTTGGGAGTAAAGAGATTCCGCGATAATTATTACGCTCCAACGTATCGCCTTTTTAATAAACCGGAACTCGGAAGTTCCTCCTTTCTCCATATAGTATTTAGCACTTCTTACTTCATAGTAATTTTCCGTCAATTGATGTAGTTCTTTTATTAGTGCCGTTCCTCTAGCTTTAATTTATTCGGTTGGAATATTGTTTTTGGAAATTTTTTAGTTTCTTTATCGACATTTCGACCTCGGTCTCACTAGGTTCGGGTATCCACTGTTCTGAGGTATAAATTTCGATGTTTCCTGGTTGTTATATAATTATTAAATTTATTTATTATGTGTGTGTATTTACTATTATGATGTACTAATGTTACTTTGAATACAACTGACATGAATAACAAACATACCAAGTGCTGATTCTACTTACTACTGTTATTCAAGACGCTAGACACACATTCTAAAATAGTGCTTTATTAGTTATTATAATAGGTGCCGAGAATTCATTCCAACATGCATACGACCCAATGTTAATGACTATGCATGCAAACCAATTAGACAATACATTCAATGAAATTAAGTTCATTATAACATTATCCAATCACCAACATGTGCAAAGTGGATCTGTACCCTAACCATAACTCTGATGTTTCAATCTGTAACTTACGATAAGCACTTCTCATGCATCATACTGAGTATCACTCAAAACACAAAAGTGAGGCTAAGCATTACAACTCAAATTGTTCCATCTTTCGTAACGTAAATCATATTTGATACACTAGCAAATATATAGTAGTCGCTGTGCGCTCATTACACAAATACACGGATCCCACATTTACCAAAAGATGCTGTTCAACGTATTCTTAATGATTCACCAAAGAATCCATCATTTTACATGATTCTACACTGATAAACAAGTTTCTTCTTCATTTCTGTTAATCCCAAACAAGGGTCGAATTGAACTTTGGTTTAAAACGAAGTATTCGTTTTTAATTCTTAACTAAAATTATTTAGTTTGCTTCTTATAATCTGACACTGATTGTTCTCCGTTGTGCATATTAAGAAGTTTGTCGAAATAACTTTGCCAGCCATCGACAATTTTAGCCGGATCCGCCTAAAGATTTCCGCGTTCATTCCTAATCATTACTAATCTAGGCTGGTAGCCTTTTCTTAACGAGTTTACCCCTTTGTATAGATCTCGTATGTTATTTGTCTTGCCGTTTTCTCATACCTCCTGAATCTTCTGCGTCAGATAACATCGTTTTTTGTTTCTGAACCTGTGTGTGGCGTTTTGTTTTGCGTTACTGTAGTGGCTGGTACTTGCTTCGCTTTTATTACTTAGCCATCGCTGTCTTGCTTGTTTTCGTTCCTCATCAAGCTTAATGCATTCATCATCAAACCAAAGCTTGTTTTTCTGGTGTTCACTATAGTGAATAATTTACTTATTTTACTTGATTCTCATTGCTTTCATGTTGCTTAGGGTTTCGAATGTAATGCAAAATCAGGGAGTGATAAGAATCAAAGGACAGAATGCACAAGGTACTGTGTGATCTTCAACTCACATTCCACGCTTTTGCATGAAAATCAGCATACCCCCAAGCACCAGAAAAAACAATGAAAATCACGTTATTCCAACTGCCTTGTATACTATTATGAAATACTACTAAGCCTTAAACAAGCGTTTGCTGCCTTTGCAAGTACACAAATTCTGTAGGGAAAAAAGAACTAACCTTTCCTTTTCTTTTGTGAAGGGTTTACGATAGGTAACCTTCCCTGTGCCTGCTCATATAATCCGTATGCATAAACCGGGTTCACCTATCCAAACCCTCCCCTTCCCCCAAGAAAAGCTTACATATGGGTGCAAAGACAAATACAACATCACATTCGATGCATATGTTATTTTGCATCACATTCGAGAACGCGTTCTCATAAAAGTATTTCCACGGAAGTACAATTAATTTCAGCTATCATATTGCAATTAAGTTAAACAGCACCAAATGAATAGTTGAATACCGAGATGTGACAATTTATACAACTTCGTCGCGATATTATAGCTGCAATGAATAACACATGTGTGGTAAAAGATTTAGAAAAAAAAAAAACTTTCTTAACAAGGACACTCCGAAAAATTCAGCTAACACCCCAAAACTAGCACTTACGAGCTACGATATCTGAAGAGTGAATAGTGGAGGAATCTAACCTGATTTTAATGTACGTATTCAAAACTGGAGATTTTCTCTCTCCTTCATTGATAATGAACGTAGTAGTAACATCTAAAAGCATGAAAAACAAGTGAATAGTGGATGGTTGGTGGTGGATTTACACAGTTTGGTGACCAATTTAAAAATAAAGACGTAGTGAATAAACCAATAAGTAGTCATTATTGTACAACAAAACATGCACATACACCGACAAACGGGGAAATTCTAACCAAATTGGACATCGCAATTAGCAAGTTTCATAAAGTGAATCTGTCATCTACATTCTTCACTCATAAGAACGCAAAGCGTCAACAGTTTGTGGCCATATTTCGGGAATCTACACTCTTGCCGGGGCGCTTCCAGTGCTGTGACGGAAGTGGATAATGTAAAGAAACCAGCGTTGCCACCCAGTGGAGACAGAAAGATGCCAGTCGCGAATCAAAATTATGCTATTTGTCATGGAATTGTGCTAGGATTTTAATTTCCAGCTTCAGTAATTTATCATTGATATTATTAATATGGAAATTATAAATAATAATAATAATTATTATTGACCCCCAGTATTTCTGCTTTCTTCACTTTATCAGTTGTAGTTTTTTGGAAACACTGAAACAAGGATCGCTGTCCTGGCCCTATTATCTTAACACGACTAGCATGTTTCATTGTTGCAGCATGCTTTTCTAGTACACTTCGATTTGTTTCGCACTGCACTGCATGTTACACAATGTGCTTTTTCTGAATTACGGTACCTTTAACGGGACCCAGCCACCCATTAAACACAGATTCACTTTCCAAATCCGTTCTATACGTATGTTCATATGACTCACATTTCCGGTTTAAATCGCCACACAACTTTTTCCGTTTTCCGGGAGTATCAGATCTGCTTCCCATTTCCGCATTACTGTCAGTAACACTCATTATATTATGAAAAATCCCAATAAGGGAACACGCAAAAATGGCAATAAATAGGATGAAAAATCAAACTAACACTAGAATTCGCACAGAGAAACTTCTAAATTCACAACACACGACTTCACAAGTCAATAACGGTTGAAGTTGAAACATGAAAGAAAATACGGTACTTGAGAAATTTGATCTGAAAGGCCGCTGCGATTACTGAGAGACATGATCCATGAGTAAGCCCCGTGGTTTAAACCCCCACCCCCCCAAAAAAAAAACTGGAAAGGGAACGATGGCAGGAAGAGAAAATCTTTGAAATTTGGAAAACAAAGATATGCTATGTTAGGTTCAAAGGCCGCGAGTAGCCTCTTATTTGCAGCCAAAAGGACTTCAGGGGAAATTTGGAGACTGAAAGAATGATTTTATGACTTTAATGGGATTATGTCGGCTTTCGGGGAGCCAAAACTAGGTAAAAAAGAGAATGTTTACAGGAAGAATGAGTTCATGTTTTGGAAGGGTAATTGATATGTGAGTAATATCTGAAGTGAAAGGAATGAAAACGTAGTATGTACACTGAAGGAGTAAGAAATGTACCAGGAACAATTTGACCATTTTGAGCTATGGCGGGATCATGCATAGGCTGTGATACTTCAATTATAAACTTCATACGTAGTTACGTGTGAAACGAAAAGGAAATATTGAACTTTCTTGAAAGACACGGATTAATGAAGTTAAGAACCCAATGCGGTAAGTGCAATAGGGAAATGAAAATTATAGAGACAAAATACGTACATATTTCGTTGCGAATATCGTGTCAATGATGAAAAGTGTCGTTGGAAAAAGTCTGCTGTGAAAGGTACATTTTTTGAAGGGATTAGATTATCTATTGAAAAAATTGTGTTATTTATTGTATATTAGTGCAAAATACGCAAGGACAGGGAAATTTTATTTTGCCACGAACTAAAAATTTGTCGAGAAACATTCGTGGATTGGTGCAGCCGAATACCTATTCAGATGTTCAGTGAAGGAGGAAAATATAGTAAACAAGTTTTTAAAAGCCGTGACCGATCTATACAAACCGTGAAGGTAAGTACAAACCCTAACACACACAAAAAAAAAAAAAAAAAAACTTTCGGCAGGCCTACAGGCTGAGGTAGATCTCGAAGTTTCTTTTTATTTTCAAAAATTCAAATCTCGCCTTATATGAGCGCTATCGAGAAACTTTATTGATTTGTAGATTATCCATCAAGAGCTTTTCAACGATATCCCACTAGACGTGCTTTTTTTTTTTAAAAAAAAAATGAATTTCCACCCCTACCCCCACAACTCCTGAATCGTTGCTGTCATCGTAAACGTCATAGTAAGTACTATAATTTATGCAGACAAAGTTTCCCTCTAAACACCATAGGGACTGATAAATATTTTTCTTCAAAATTTCAACCCACTCCCCCGACCACCCCCTTGGGCCGATTTTGCTCATTAACGAACTTACCCGAG